>CM046446.1:32165433-32365856 GCA_025506515.1 Flaveria trinervia
TATGTATGTATATGTATGTATGTATATGTATGTATGTATATGTATGTATGTATATATATGTATGTATATCTATGTATGTATATTATCTATGTATCTATATATCTATGTATGTACATATATATATGTATGTATATTGTATGTATGTATGTTGTATATCTATGTATGTATATATATCTATGTATGTATATATATCTATGTATGTATATATATGTATGTATATATATATGTGGTGTATAATATGTATATATGTATGTATACATATGGGTGTATATATATTATATGTATGTATATAGTATATATATGTATATATGTTGTATATATATATGTGTATATATATATTATATATATATATTCAGAAGAGGGTGCAGTCTTCTTCTTCTTTGGCTTTGGTTTAGAAGCCATCCTCTTCTTTTCTTCAGATTTAACTGAGAAGACGGCCTGCAACACCAGATTGATCTTCACTGTCTTTCTCAGTTGGGACTTCCTCTCTCTCAGGCTCAGAAGGAGAGGGAGGTGACCTGTGTGGATAGAAGATACAGCTTGCTGAGTTTCAGCAGAGGCCAGGTGTGTTGTTTCTGATGGTATTCAACCTTAACCTCCACTTCAGGTGGGGCTTGACTGGAGTGGAGTGTTAAGTCAATGAGCTCTCCACTTTTGATCTTCTGCTTGATCACCTTAATATGCTCATCCATAGTGGATAGAGACATGGGGCCAAGTGTAACATCTCGTATTTTCATTTAACTAAAAGTTAACTTCGTTACTCTTACAAGGGTTATTATTGTTAATTTTGAAACTCATGTGTTGTTTGTGCTTATTCATTATTGTCTTTAGGTTAAAATAAATATTAAATAAAAATAATAATGTTATATAAAAAAAAAAAGTAATAATATAATAATTATAATCATAATAATAATATTTGTAATAATAATTGAATAATATAACTATAATAATGTTACTAATGATAATAAAAAAATAAATGGTATAGTTATTAAATTTAACAATGTTTAATACTTTAAGTAGTTAAAGATTAGGGGGTCTTAATGTCAATTTATAAACTTTATATTGAAGTTTCTGCTTAAAATAAAAAGAAACTTAATGTTGAGGGACCTAATGTGTAATTAATCAAAACTCTTTTCTCTCTCCCCGATTTTCCGGCCGCCGGCCGGCGAAGCTCCGGCGCGGCGCCGGCAACAACCAAAAGCCATTAAAACGCATAAAAATGAACCCCAAAACGCTCCTAACCGGTTCGTGGAGTCGATTCGAACTTAATCACGAACTAAATTGTGTTAAAACATCGGTTACAAACCTTAAACGATCGTATAACCGATACCTTTAATTCCATAGCCGTTCGGGCATTAAATCTCTAATAATAATCCGATTAAATGAACCTACACAATCATCTACCTTTTCCTAATAGATTACAACAGTCAATTTCACCTAAAACACACACAATCATTGAGTTCGATCACCACAAACACCGAGACCTGCAACCAACGGGTTCATCACCTTCCGAGCTTCAATTGTTGAAATTGACATAGGGCTTTGAGTCAAGACCAACTCTCGTAGCTTCCCACAAGTTTAATTTGATTATCGTGGAGGTTTGCCTATCCATCAAGACTCCCACGTCCGCAAAGTCTCTTCGGGTGTTCAAACACCAATTCTATAACAATTCGGGTAATTAAACCATATGTATACTCGATTTCACATGGGCAAGCAAAGCCCTATGATTGATTTCATTATCAATATCAATTCGATGTTCGATTGGAATCAAATCGATTCTAGGGTTCTTATGAAATTGGGGGTTTTACTTATATGGGTTTTTAATGTTTTAAAACCAAGATCTACCGCGGCTGGATGCCTTGGTTCACTGGTTAAACACTCTCATCACCACTTAGAGGTCCCGGGTTCGAACCCGGGCACCCTCAAACATTTTTTTAAGGCTTTTCAGCCCTTAAATAAATTATAGAAAATTTTTAATAAATATAAAAGGGTTTTTGTAAACTCTAAATATTTTTCAAAGACATCAAATTATTTTCTATAATTTTTCTAAAGTTAATTAATATTTTTTTTTATATAAAGAATTTTAACAAAGGATGTTCTTGGTTAATGTCTATTAAAATGGACTTTGAATGATGAATTAATAAATATTATTGGTCCAAATATTACTATTAAGTTATTATCGTTAAAATCTTGATTATTTCAAATATTTATTCAAGTTTATATTTAAACTTCACTAGCTATTAACGATGAGCTAATGTTATTTTTTTTATAATAATTTACACAAATGGTATGTTCTTTGTACATTTTTTTGACGACTACAAAGATCCCCAACTCCACTCGAAATTTTAACTCTCGTTAAATCAATAATTCAATTATTAAACTTAAATCTTGTAATTACATATGTTTAGGTGCCTTGTGACGTCATCTTGGAACGACGTTTGCTATTCTTAAATAATCTCCATTATATACATATTATCACGTGAGTTTTCCTTGCCCCATTTTATTTTATTTCACACTACTTTGGGGTGAAACATGATTATCTATACATTGTACACTTATAACGTTTGAGACTTGTAAGCACATGCAATTCATCTTATTATTATGTCATGGTTATTTGTGTATTGTAAGTGTTATATGAGATACATAGTTTTGTTTACAATCATTAACTATTGCTAGCCTGGCGACGTCTTAGATCTTTGGGCCTGACAAGCCTATTTGGTGCTAAAGTCGATGTATTGCCGACTCCTAGGAGCCGTATGCTTGTGCACTAGGGAACCAAATACACTTAGCCAATCTTTTATACTTGTAATCAAGTCGAGGTTTGATTGTAACGTTATGTGTTCTATAACCTTACTAGCTTATAACCTATGACATGAATTGCTACTCGTAACCTTTTTCTTATTATGTATGAAAACCTTGGAAACTCACCAACTATTTTTAGTTGACTCTTATTTTTATCATGTTTCAGGAAATCCCCAAGTTTAAAGTGGACTTTTGAAGCTTGGAAATAAAACTAGGACTTGGACCTAGTTAAATAAATAAATGTTATGCTACGTTTTGTTTTGTTTGGGATTATTTCATGTTTTGAGACTTATGTTTGTAATGACTTTTGAAACTTATAATTTTAATAATTACACTTAAATATAGCGTTATGTGGCTGTGAACAATCTTAACCCTCACATCTCGACGATTCCGCCGTCAAGGTTGGGGTGTGACAGATTGGTATCAGAGCCCATAACTATAGGGATTTAGGTTATTAGTAATGGTGACCTAGACTATAGCTTATGCATGAACCTCATAGGATAATATTTATATTCTTGGAAATATATATATTGTTACATGCTACATAATGCTATACTTTATGTGCAACTTGATGCCTTAGCATAGGTTGCCTTGTAATTGTCTAAACTTTGTTACTTGTCTCCCTAAACTTAACTTTGACTCATTGACTCTCCCCGACAAATGAAACTTCTTAATCTTATTCTCGTCAACACGTGGAATCGTATACTTATGCTTAAGAATTAAATCTTTAGACTTATGTCTAATCTATGTAAATCTCATCATGGTTTTGATTTCATAAACCTAAGAAATTGTGTGACACATGGACACCTGTATTCTGGATTTCCTGGCAAAAGGCCCTCGGGCTAAGGCAAGCATATCGCATAAATCCTACGGGACTAGTTATGCTTACCTGGGGATTTCTGGGATGAGTGATAAACCATGGTCAACATACACAATTTCTAAGGCGAGTGGGTCAACTTACCTTGACGTGTCAACGTTTCCAAATGGTAATGCGTTACCAATGGAACCATTCCATGTGCCTTACAACTTTTTTTTGAACATTATCCTTGTTTTCCAATTCTCATATCTAACTCATTTGTATATTCCAGCATGTCTCGTCATCATGGAAAGCGTGGAAGTTCCGATCGTAAGTTAGCCGCCATGATTGCTCGACAAATGGCTGCTGTCATCATTCGACCATGGTTGCTGAACTTAATAGCACCTTAATGACCAACGCTAGCAACAATGGAAATGGTCATGGAGAGAATAGCAACAATCAAAACGGGAACAATCAACACGGGAATAATCAAACTTGCACCTTCAAACACTTCAGCTCTTGCAAGCCCACTAGTTTTAGTGGCAAGGAAGGAGCCACTGGCCTTCTTGAGTGGTTCGAAAGCATGGAGAATACCTTTATCAATTGTGAGTGTCCCGATGCACTCAAGGTTCGTTATGCCACTAGTATGTTCCAACAAAGGGCTCTTACCTGGTGGAATAGCGAGAAGAGGAATCGTGGACCCGATGCTATTCTAGCACTTACCTGGGAAGAGTTCAAGAACATCGCCATCGCGAAGTTCTGCCCAAGAAGTGAATTGCAAAAGTTGGAAGAAGAGTTTTGGAATTTGAAACAAAATGATGGTGATCATTTGGCCTACTCAACTAGGCATCATGAGTTGAGTATACTGCTGCCCCATATGGTCGACTGTTCCCCGCAACATCGAGAAGTTCATTAAGGGTGTACCACCCCAAATTCAAGATGCTGTGGTGGGTAGCCGACCCACAACCTTGGAAGAAGCCATTACAATCACCGCTCAACTCACCGAGAACCATATAAGAGCGGGCACCATGTCTGTGAAGGGTGCAAAGAAGGTGGAGAAGACGGCTACCGAGGCGGTTAAGGAGACCAAAGCTGAACCGTCTAACAGCCATAACAACAACAAGAAGCGCAAGTTCACACCGGCGCGTAACTATGCCGTGGCTGCACCCAAACAACCCCAAAGACAACCTGTACCTGCGGCTACATCTGTGGCACAAGTGCCTGGGGCTAGGGCTTATGCTGGTCCGCAACCGATGTGCAGCACGTGTAGGTATCATCATCCAGGGAATCAACCATGCCGCATTTGCACCTTGTGCGGTAAATATGGTCATTTGGTGGCGACTTGCCACCGTGCACCTAACAATGCCGCTGTGGTCACAAACCGTGTTTGCTACAACTGTGGGGAACCTGGCCATTTTCGCCCACAATGCCCTCGTCTTGTGGGTAATGTTCCACAAGCCCGAGGACGTGCTTTCAACATCAACGCTAACCAAGCACAAGCAAACAACGATGTGGTGAATGGTACGTTAACTCACCCTTAAATTTTGTGATCGAATTCATTTCATATTTTACCTGTATTGTTAAATACCTTAAATTGAACAGGTATGTTCCTTATTAACAAAACTTATGCCTATGTCCTATTTGATTCTGGAGCCGATAAAAGTTTTGTTTCATTAGAGTTTGAACCCATACTTGCTAAGCCACATACGAAACTAGAAAGACCTCTTACTGTTGAAGTTGCCGATGGAGAACCAATTACCGTTGACGTTATCGTTCGTGATTGCATCTTAAGTCTTGACACGCATGACTTTCTTATCGATCTTATCCCTATGAAACTTGGAAGTTTTGACGTCATCATTGGTATGGATTGGTTAGCCAAACACCATGCTGAGATCATTTGTTTCGAGAAGTGCATTCGTATACCGTTACCCTCTGGAGATACGTTGAAGGTGTTCGGTGAAAAATCTTCTAAAGGGCTTAAACTCATGTCTTGCACTCAAGCCCGAAAGTGCTTAAACAAGAAGTATATGGCCTTCTTGGCTTATGTGGTCAACACGAAAGTCAAAGGGAAAGAACTTAAGGATGTCCCTATCGTACGAGACTTTCCTGAAGTATTTCCCGATGACCTTAGTGGTTTACCTCCCGTGCGTGAAGTCGAGTTTAAAATTGACTTGATACCGGGAGCAAACCCCGTGGCCAAGTCACCGTATCGGCTTGCACCATCGGAAATGCAAGAACTCTCTTGTCAACTGCAAGAGCTGTCCGAGAAGGGCTTCATCCGTCCTAGTTCTTCGCCTGGGGTGCACCTGTTCTTTTCGTGAAGAAGAAAGATGGATCGTTTCGTATGTGCATCGATTATCGCGAGCTTAACAAACTTACCATCAAGAATCGTTATCCTCTTCCTCGCATCGATGACTTGTTTGATCAACTTCAAGGAGCTGCCATATTCTCGAAAATTGATCTACGTTCTGGATATCATCAATTACGAGTTCATGAGGATGACATCCCAAAGACCGCTTTTCGTACTCGTTATGGACACTATGAGTTTATGGTGATGCCTTTTGGCTTAACCAATGCTCCTGCTGTCTTCATGGATCTCATGAACCGAGTATGCAAGCCTTATCTAGACAAGTTTGTGATTGTCTTTATTGATGACATACTTATCTATTCCAAGTCCAACACCGATCATGAGCTGCATTTGAGATTGGTTCTTGAGTTGTTAAAGAAAGAGCAATTGTACGCAAAGTTCTCGAAGTGTGATTTCTGGCTCGAGGAAGTTCAATTTCTAGGACACGTGGTGAATAGCCAAGGAATTCACGTTGATCCTGCAAAGGTGGAAGCTGTGAAGAATTGGTGTGTTCCTACAACTCCTACCGAAGTTCGTTCTTTTCTTGGTCTTGCTGGTTATTATCGGCGTTTCATTGCCAATTTCTCGAGGATCGCGAAACCGCTCACCACTTTGACACAAAAGAATAAAACCTTCGAGTGGGGTTCCGAGCAAGAAGAAGCTTTTGAAGCGCTAAAGCATAAGTTGTGCAATGCTCCTATATTGACCCTACCCGATGGAAACGACGATTTCACCGTGTATTGTGATGCATCTAAGCAAGGCCTTGGTTGTGTTCTTATGCAACGAGGGAAGGTCATAGCTTACGCATCGAGGCAATTGAAGGTTCACGAGGTGAATTACACAACTCATGATCTCGAGCTTGGTGCTGTTGTATTTGCTTTGAAGATTTGGAGGCACTACCTGTATGGTACGCAATGTATAGTCTACACCGATCACAAAAGCCTTCAACACGTTTTCAATCAAAAAGATCTCAATATGAGACAACGTCGTTGGGTGGAGTTGATTAGTGACTATGATTGTGACATTCGTTACCATCCTGGTAAAGCAAACGTTGTGGCCGATGCACTGAGCCGAAAGATTCACAACAAGATGATCTCATTCCAAGAAATTCGAGATCGACGTCAATGGTTTGACACCTTGGGAGAGTTCGATACTGAAATTCGACTAGATGTCAATGAGACCACCGTACTACTACAAAACCTGAGAATAGATAGTGACATCGAGTCTAGCATCCTGGAGGCTCAACAATGGTTCAACGAGAAGGAAGAATGAAGGATGAGTTGGAGCATAATCTTTTAACCCAATTGGAAACGAAACCCAATGGGTTGATGTACTTCGCCAATCGTATTTGGGTTCCAAATCGCGATAACATTCGTACCTTTATTATGAACGAAGCTCATCAAACTCGTTATTCTATTCATCCGGGTTCCGATAAGATGTACATGGACCTACGTGGTCAATATTGGTGGCCTGGAATGAAGAAAGACATAGCGACTTATGTAGCTAAGTGCCTCACATGTACGAAAGTTAAAGCCGAACATCAACGTCCAAGTGGATTACTTGAGCAACCCGAGATCCCTATGTGGAAATGGGAACACATATCCATGGACTTCATAACAAAGCTACCCCGAACCTCTCGAGGACATGATAGCATATGGGTGATCGTTGACCGATTGACCAAGTCGGCACATTTCATACCCATACGCGACACTACAAGACATCAAAGTTAGCTCGTATATACGTTGATGAGATTGTAAGTCGCCATGGGGTACCTCTGCACATTATATCCGACCGAGATGCTCGTTTCACTTCACATTTTTGGTCGTCTATGCAAGAACTTTTGGGTACACAATTAGATCTAAGCACGGCTTACCATCCTCAAACTGATGGTCAAACCGAGCGAACGATCCAAACTTTAGAAGATTTGCTACGTCTCTGTGTTCTTGACTTTGGTGGCGATTGGGATACGCATCTACCGCTCGCGGAATTTTCGTATAACAATAGTTACCACTCGAGTATCAAGATGGCACCGTTTGAAGCACTTTATGGTCGAAAATGTCGTTCACCGATCTGTTGGACCGACATTGGTGAAAACTTCATCACTGGTCCTGAACTTATACAAGAGACGACCGATAAAGTTTCTATTATTCGCAAGAACCTTGAAGTGGCGAGAAGTCGTCAAAAGAGTTATGCTGATAAGCGACGTAAGCCATTAGAATTCCAAGTTGGGGAGATGGTTCTTCTCAAGGTTTCACCATGGAAAGGGGTGGTTCGTTTGGAAAGAAGGGCAAACTGGCTCCAAGGTTTGTAGGACCTTTCAAAATCCTGAAAAGGATTGGGAAAGTGGCTTATAAACTAGAGTTACCTTCCGACCTTAGTGGAATTCATCCCGTATTCACGTCTCAAATTTGAGAAAATGCTTGGCTGACGAAAGTCTGCATGTTCCGTTGGAAGACATCCAGATTGACGAGTCATTGCATTTTGTCGAGAAGCCTGTTGAGATCATGGATCGCATATGAAGAAGACTAGAACCACAACAACCCCAATCGTCAAGGTTCGTGGGAAAATAAACGTGGCGCTGAATTTACTTGGGAACGAGAGGAGCACATGAAGAAGAATACCCGTTCTTATTTGTATAGTTTCATTTTTCTTAATTTCGGGACGAAATTCTTTCAAGTTGGGGAGACTGTAACATCTCGTATTTTCATTAACTAAAAGTTAACTTCGTTACTCTTACAAGGGTTATTATTGTTAATTTTGAAACTCATGTGTTGTTTGTGCTTATTCATTATTGTCTTTAGGTTAAAATAAATATAATAAAAATAATAATGTTAATATAAAAAAAAAGTAATAATAATAAAATTATAATCAATATAATATTTGTAATAATAATGAATAATAAAACTATAATAATACTATACTAATGATAATAAAAAAATAAATGGTATAGTTATTAAATTTAACAATGTTTAATACTTTAAGTAGTTAAAGATTAGGGGGTCTTATGTCAATTTATAAACTTTATATGAAGTTCTGCTTAAAATAAAAAGAAACTTAATGTTGAGGGACCAATGTGTAATTAATCAAAACCTCTTTCTCTCTCCCCGATTTTCCGGCCGCCGGCCGGCGAAGCTCCGGCGCGGCGCCGGCAACAACCAAAAGCCATTAAAACGCATAAAAATGAACCCCAAAACGCTCCTAACCGGTTCGTGGAGTCGATTCGAACTTAATCACGAACTAAATGTGTTTAAAACATCGGTTACAACCTTAACGATCGTAAACCGATACCTTAATTCCATAGCCGTTCGGGCATTAAATCTCTAATAATAATCCGATTAATGAACCTACACAATCATCTACTTTTCCTAATAGTTACAACAGTCAATTTCACCTAAAACACACACAATCATTGAGTTCGATCACCACAACACCGAGACCTGCAACCAACGGGTTCATCACCTTCCGAGCTTCAATTGTTGAAATTGACATAGGGCTTTGAGTCAAGACCAACTTCGTAGCTTCCAAGTTTAATTTGATTATCGTGGAGGTTTGCCTATCCATCAAGACTCCCACGTCCGCAAAGTCTTTCGGGTGTTCAAACACCAATTCTATAACAATTCGGGTAATTAACACCATGTATACTCGATTTCACATGGGCAAGCAAAGCCCTATGATTGATTTCATTATCAATATCAATTCGATGTTCGATTGGAATCAAATCGATTCTAGGGTTCTTATGAAATGGGGGTTTTACTTATAGGTTTTAATGTTTTAAAACCAAGATCTACCGCGGCTGGATGCCTTGGTTCACTGGTTAAACACTCTCATCACCACTTAGAGGTCCCGGGTTCGAACCCGGGCACCCTCAAACATTTTTTTAAGGCTTTTCAGCCCTTAAATAAATTATAGAAAATTTTTAATAAATATAAAAGGGTTTTTGTAAACTCTAAATATTTTTCAAAGACATCAAATTATTTTCTAATTTTTCTAAGTAATTAATATTTTTTTTTATATATAAGAATTTTAACAAAGGATGTTCTTGGTTAATTTCTATTAAAATGGACTTTGAATGATGAATTAATAAATTATTATTGGTCCAAATATTACTATTAAGTTATTATCGTTAAAATCTTGATTATTTCAATATTATTCAAGTTTATATTAAACTTCACTAGCTATTAACGATGAGCTAATGTTATTTTTTATAATAATTTACACAAATGGTATGTTTCTTTGTACATTTTTTTGACGACTACAAAGATCCCCAAACTCCACTCGAAATTTTAAACTCGTTAAATCAATAATTCAATTATTAAACTTAAATCTTGTAATTACATATGTTTAGGTGCCTTGTGACGTTCATCTTGGAACGACGTTTGCTATTCTTAAATAATCTCCATTATATACATATTATCACGTGAGTTTTCCTTGCCCCATTTTATTTTATTTCACACTACTTTGGGGTGAAACATGATTATCTATACATTGTACACTTATTAACGTTTGAGACTTGTAAGCACATGCAATTCATCTTATTATTATGTCATGGTTATTTGTGTATTGTAAGTGTTTATATGAGATACATAGTTTTGTTTACAATCATTAACTATTGCTAGCCTGGCGACGTCTTAGATCTTTGGGCCTGACAAGCCTATTTGGTGCTAAAGTCGATGTATTGCCGACTCCTAGGAGCCGTATGCTTGTGCACTAGGGAACCAAATACACTTAGCCAATCTTTTATACTTGTAATCAAGTCGAGGTTTGATTGTAACGTTATGTGTTCTATAACCTTACTAGCTTATAACCTATGACATGAATTGCTACTGTAACCTTTTTCTTATTATGTATGAAAACCTTGGAAACTCACCAACTATTTTAGTTGACTCTTATTTTTATCATGTTTCAGGAAATCCCCAAGTTTAAAGTGGACTTTTGAAGCTTGGAAATAAAACTAGGACTTGGACCTAGTTAAATAAATAAATGTTATGCTACGTTTTGTTTTGTTTGGGATTATTTCATGTTTTGAGACTTATGTTTGTAATGACTTTTGAAACTTATAATTTTAATAATTACACTTAAATATAGCGTTATGTGGCTGTGAACAATCTTAACCCTCACATCTCGACGATTCCGCCGTCAAGGTTGGGGTGTGACAGATTGGTATCAGAGCCCATAACTATAGGGATTTAGGTTATTAGTATGGTGACCTAGACTATAGCTTATGCATGAACCTCATAGGATAATATTTATATTCTTGGAAATATATATATTGTTACATGCTACATAATGCTATACTTTATGTGCAACTTGATGCCTTAGCATAGGTTGCCTTGTAATTGTCTAAACTTTGTTACTTGTCTCCCTAAACTTAACTTGACTCATTGACTCTCCCCGACAAATGAATCTTAATCTTATTCTCGTCAACAGTGGAGTATACTTATGCATAAGAATTAAATCTTTAGACTTATGTCTAATCTATGTAAATCTCATCATGGTTTTGATTTCATAAACCTAAGAAATTTGTGTGACACATGGACACCTGTATTCTGGATTTCCTGGCAAAGGCCTCGGGCTAAGGCAAGCATATCGCATAAATCCTACGGGACTAGTTATGCTTACCTGGGGATTTTGGATGAGTGATAAACCATGGTCAACATACACAATTTCTAAGGCGAGGGGTCAACTTACCTTGACGTGTCAACGTTTCCAAATGGTAATGCGTTACCAAATGGAACCATTCCATGTGCCTTACAACCTTGTTTTTCCTTATCCTTGTTTCCAATTCTCATATCTAACTCATTTGTATATTCCAATGTCTCGTCATCATGGAAAGCGTGGAAGTTCCGATCGTAAGTTAGCCGCCATGATTGCTCGACAAATGGCTGCTGTCATTCCGACCATGGTTGCTGAACTTAATAGCACCTTAATGACCAACGCTAGCAACAATGGAAATGGTCATGGAGAGAATAGCAACAATCAAAACGGGAACAATCAACACGGGAATAATCAAACTTGCACCTTCAAACACTTAGCTCTTGCAAGCCCACTAGTTTTAGTGGCAAGGAAGGAGCCACTGGCCTCTTGAGTGGTTCGAAAGCATGGAGAATACCTTTATCAATTGTGAGTGTCCCGATGCACTCAAGGTTCGTTATGCCACTAGTATGTTCCAACAAAGGGCTCTTACCTGGTGGAATAGCGAGAAGAGGAATCGTGGACCCGATGCTATTCTAGCACTTACCTGGGAAGAGTTCAAGAACATCGCCATCGCGAAGTTCTGCCCAAGAAGTGAATTGCAAAAGTTGGAAGAAGAGTTTTGGAATTTGAAACAAAATGATGGTGATCATTTGGCCTACTCAACTAGGCATCATGAGTTGAGTATACTGCTGCCCCATATGGTCGACACTGTTCCCCGCAACATCGAGAAGTTCATTAAGGGTGTACCACCCCAAATTCAAGATGCTGTGGTGGGTAGCCGACCCACAACCTTGGAAGAAGCCATTACTATCACCGCTCAACTCACCGAGAACCATATAAGAGCGGGCACCATGTCTGTGAAGGGTGCAAAGAAGGTAGAGAAGACGGCTACCGAGGCGGTTAAGGAGACCAAAGCTGAACCGTCTAACAGCCACAACAACAACAAGAAGCGCAAGTTCACACGGCGCGTAACTATGCCGTGGCTGCACCCAAACAACCCCAAAGACAACCTGTACCTGCGGCTACATCTGTGGCACAAGTGCCTGGGGCTAGGGCTTATGCTGGTCCTCAACCGATGTGCAGCACGTGTAGGTATCATCATCGGGGAATCAACCATGCCGCATTTGCACCTTATGCGGTAAATATGGTCATTTGGTGGCGACTTGCCACCGTGCACCTAACAATGCCGCTGTGGTCACAAACCGTGTTTGCTACAACTGTGGGGAACCTGGCCATTTTCGCCCACAATGCCCTCGTCTTGTGGGTAATGTTCCACAAGCCGAGGACGTGCTTTCAACATCAACGCTAACCAAGCACAAGCAAACAACGATGTGGTGAATGGTACGTTAACTCACCCTAAATTTTGTGATCGAATTCATTTCATATTTTACCTGTATTGTTAAATACCTTAAAAATTGAACAGGTATGTTCCTTATTAACAAAACTTATGCCTATGTCCTATTTGATTCTGGAGCCGATAAAAGTTTTGTTTCATTAGAGTTTGAACCCATACTTGCTAAGCCACATACGAAACTAGAAAGACCTCTTACTGTTGAAGTTGCCGATGGAGAACCAATTACCGTTGACGTTATCGTTCGTGATTGCATCTTAAGTCTTGACACGCATGATTTCTTATCGATCTTATCCCTATGAAACTTGGAAGCTTTGACGTCATCATTGGTATGGATTGGTTAGCCAAACACCATGCTGAGATCATTTGTTTCGAGAAGTGCATTCGTATACCGTTACCCTCTGGAGATACGTTGAAGGTGTTCGGTGAAAAATCTTCTAAAGGGCTTAAACTCATGTCTTGCACTCAAGCCCGAAAGTGCTTAAACAAGAAGTATATGGCCTTCTTGGCTTATGTGGTCAACACGAAAGTCAAAGGGAAAGAACTTAAGGATGTCCCTATCGTACGAGACTTTCCTGAAGTATTCCCGATGACCTTAGTGGTTTACCTCCCGTGCGTGAAGTCGAGTTAAAATTGACTTGATACCGGGAGCAAACCCCGTGGCCAAGTCACCATATCGGCTTGCACCATCGGAAATGCAAGAACTCTCTTGTCAACTGCAAGAGCTGTCCGAGAAGGGCTTCATCCGTCCTAGTTCTTCGCCTTGGGGTGCACCTGTTCTTTTCGTGAAGAAGAAAGATGGATCGTTTCGTATGTGCATCGATTATCGCGAGCTTAACAAACTTACCATCAAGAATCGTTATCCTCTTCCTCGCATCGATGACTTGTTTGATCAACTTCAAGGAGCTGCCATATTCTCGAAAATTGATCTACGTTCTGGATATCATCAATTACGAGTTCATGAGGATGACATCCCAAAGACCGCTTTTCGTACTCGTTATGGACACTATGAGTTTATGGTGATGCCTTTTGGTTTAACCAATGCTCCTGCTGTCTTCATGGATCTCATGACCGAGTATGCAAGCCTTATCTAGACAAGTTTGTGATCGTCTTTATTGATGACATACTTATCTATTCCAAGTCCAACACCGATCATGAGCTGCATTTGAGATTGGTTCTTGAGTTGTTAAAGAAAGAGCAATTGTACGCAAAGTTCTCGAAGTGTGATTTCTGGCTCGAGGAAGTTCAATTTCTAGGACACGTGGTGAATAGCCAAGGAATTCACGTTGATCCTGCAAAGGTGGAAGCTGTGAAGAATTGGTGTGTTCCTACAACTCCTACCGAAGTTCGTTCTTTTCTTGGTCTTGCTGGTTATTATCGGCGATTCATTGCCAATTTCTCGAGGATCGCGAAACCGCTCACCACTTTGACACAAAAGAATAAACCCTTCGAGTGGGGTTCCGAGCAAGAAGAAGCTTTTGAAGCGTTAAAGCATAAGTTGTGCAATGCTCCTATATTGACCCTACCCGATGGAAACGACGATTTCACCGTGTATTGTGATGCATCTAAGCAAGGCCTTGGTTGTGTTCTTATGCAACGAGGGAAGGTCATAGCTTACGCATCGAGGCAATTGAAGGTTCACGAGGTGAATTACACAACTCATGATCTCGAGCTTGGTGCTGTTGTATTTGCTTTGAAGATTTGGAGGCACTACCTGTATGGTACGCAATGTATAGTCTACACCGATCACAAAAGCCTTCAACACGTTTTCAATCAAAAAGATCTCAATATGAGACAACGTCGTTGGGTGGAGTTGATTAGTGACTATGATTGTGACATTCGTTACCATCCTGGTAAAGCAAACGTTGTGGCCGATGCACTGAGCCGAAAGATTCACAACAAGATGATCTCATTCCAAGAAATTCGAGATCGACGTCAATGGTTTGACACCTTGGGTGAGTTCGATACTGAAATTCGACTAGATGTCAATGAGACCACCGTACTACTACAAAACCTGAGAATAGATAGTGACATCGAGTCTAGCATCCTGGAGGCTCAACAAATGGTTCAACGAGAAGGAAGAATGAAGGATGAGTTGGAGCATAATCTTCTAACCCAATTGGAAACGAAACCCAATGGGTTGATGTACTTCGCCAATCGTATTTGGGTTCCAAATCGCGATAACATTCGTACCTTTATTATGAACGAAGCTCATCAAACTCGTTATTCTATTCATCCTGGTTCCGATAAGATGTACATGGACCTACGTGGTCAATATTGGTGGCCTGGAATGAAGAAAGACATAGCGACTTATGTAGCTAAGTGCCTCACATGTACGAAAGTTAAAGCGAACATCAACGTCCAAGTGGATTACTTGAGCAACCGAGATCCCTATGTGGAAATGGGAACACATATCCATGGACTTCATAACAAAGCTACCCCGAACCTCTCGAGGACATGATAGCATATGGGTGATCGTTGACCGATTGACCAAGTCGGCACATTTATACCCATACGTGACACCTACAAGACATCAAAGTTAGCTCGTATATACGTTGATGAGATTGTAAGTCGCATGGGGTACCTCTGCACATTATATCCGACCGAGATGCTCGTTTCACTTCACATTTTTGGTCGTCTATGCAAGAACTTTTGGGTACACAATTAGATCTAAGCACGGCTTACCATCCTCAAACTGATGGTCAAACCGAGCGAACGATCCAAACTTTGGAGGATTTGCTACGTCTCTGTGTTCTTGACTTTTGGCGATTGGGATACGCATCTACCGCTCGCGGAATTTTCGTATAACAATAGTTACCACTCGAGTATCAAGATGGCACCGTTTGAAGCACTTTATGGTCGAAAATGTCGTTCACGATCTGTTGGACCGACATTGGTGAAAACTTCATCACTGGTCCTGAACTTATACAAGAGACGACCGATAAAGTTTCTATTATTCGCAAGAACCTTGAAGTGGCGAGAAGTCGTCAAAAGAGTTATGCTGACAAGCGACGTAAGCCATTAGAATTTCAAGTTGGGGAGATGGTTCTTCTCAAGGTTCACCGTGGAAAGGGGTGGTTCGTTTTGGAAAGAAGGGCAAACTGGCTCCAAGGTTTGTAGGACCTTTCAAAATCCTGAAAAGGATTGGGAAAGTGGCTTATAAACTAGAGTTACCTTCCGACCTTAGTGGAATTCATCCGTGTTCACGTCTCAAATTTGAGAAAATGCTTGGCTGACGAAAGTCTGCATGTTCCGTTGGAAGACATCAGATTGACGAGTCATTGCATTTTGTCGAGAAACCTGTTGAGATCATGGATCGCATATGAAGAAGACTAGAACACAACAACCCCAATCGTCAAGGTTCGTTGGGAAAATAAACGTGGCGCTGAATTTACTTGGGAACGGAGGAGCACATGAAGAAGAAATACCCGTTCTTATTTGTATAGTTTCATTTTTTTATTTCGGGACGAAATTCTTTTAAGTTGGGGAGACTGTAACATCTCGTTTTTTTAACTAAAAGTTAACTTCGTTACTCTTACAAGGGTTATTATTGTTAATTTTGAAACTCATGTGTTGTTTGTGTTATTCATATTGTTTTAGGTTAAAATAAATATAAATAAAAATATAATAATATAAAAAAAAAGTAATAATAATAATAATTATAATCATATAATAATATTTGTAATATAATTGAATTATAAACTATAATAATGTTACTAATGATAATAAAAAAATAAAGGTTATAGTTATTAATTTAACAATGTTTAATAATTAAGTAGTTAAAGATTAGGGGGTTTAATGTCAATTTATAAACTTTATATTGAAGTTTCTGCTTAAAATAAAAAAGAACCTTATGGTGAGGGACCTAATGTGTAATTAATCAAAACTCTTTTCTCTCTCCCCGATTTTCCGGCCGCCGGCCGGCGAAGCTCGCCCGCGCGACGCCGACAACCCAAAAACCCCAATTAAAAAACATAAAAATGACACCCACAAGCCTAACCCCGGTTCGTGGAGTCGTTCGAACTTAATCACGAACTAAATTGGTTAAAACATGGTTACAAACCTTAAACGATCGTATAACCGATACCTTTAATTCCATAGCCGTTCGGGCATTAAATCTCTAATAATCCGATTAAATGAACCTACACAATCATCTACCTTTTCCTAATAGATTACAACAGTCAATTTCACCTAAAACACACACAATCATGAGTTCGATCACCGCAAACACCGAGACCTGCAACCAACGGGTTCATCACTTCCGAGCTTCAATTGTTGAAATTGACATAGGGCTTGAGTCAAGACCAACTCTCGTAGCTTCCCACAAGTTTAATTTGATTATCGTGGAGGTTTGCCTATCCCTCAAGACTCCCACGTCCGCAAAGTCTCTTCGGGTGTTCAACCAAACACCAATTCTATAACAATTTGGTATTTACACCATATGGTATACTCGATTCACATGGGCAAGCAAAGCCCTATGATTATTTATCAATATCAATTCTGTTCGATTGAAATCAAATCGATTCTAGGGTTCTTATGAAATTGGGGGTTTTACTTATATGGGTTTTTAATGTTTTAAAACCAAGATCTACCGCGGCTGGATGCCTTACACTCTCATCACCACTTAGAGGTCCCGGTTCGAACCCGGGCACCCTCAACATTTTTTTAAGGCTTTTCAGCCCTTAAATAAATTATAGAAAATTTTTAATAAATATAAATAGGGTTTTTGTAAACTCTAAATATTTTTCAAAGACATCAAATTATTTTCTATAATTTTTCTAAAGTTAATTAATTATTTTTTTTATATATAAGAATTTTAACAAAGGATGTTCTTGGTTAATGTCTATTAAAATGGACTTTGAATGATGAATTAATAATTATTGGTCCAAATATTACTATTAAGTTATTATCGTTAAAATCTTGATTATTTCAAATATTTATTCAAGTTTATATTTAAACTTCACTAGCTATTAACGATGAGCTAATGTTATTTTTTATAATAATTTACACAAATGGTATGTTTCTTTGTACATTTTTTTGACGACTACAAAGATCCCCAAACTCCACTCGAAATTTTAACTCTCGTTAAATCAATAATTCAATTATTAAACTTAACTCTTGTAATTACATATGTTTAGGTGCCTTGTGACGTTCATCTTGGAACGACGTTTGCTATTCTTAATAATCTCCATTATATACATATTATCACGTGAGTTTTCCTTGCCCCATTTTATTTTATTTCACACTACTTTGGGGTGAAACATGATTATCTATACATTGTACACTTATTAACGTTTGAGACTTGTAAGCACATGCATTCCTTATTATTATGTCATGATTTGTGTATTGTAAGTGTTTTATGAGATACATAGTTTTGTTTACAATCATTAACTATTGCTAGCCTGGCGACGTCTTAGATCTTTGGGCTGACAAGTTTATTTTGGTGCTGCTGCGTCTAGTTTTTTTGCCGTGTCTAGGAGCCCGTATGTATGTGAGCTGTATGTGTTGTGCACTTTGTAGTTAGGGAACTTCCAGATCTTGTAACTTGTTCTATGTATTTTTTTAATCCTATGTCTGCGGTTCTGATTGTATGAGTTATGTTGTTTCTGGTTGTATAACCTTACTGTCTTATAACCTTATGTATGAAATTGCTTGGACTCGTTACATTTTTCTTTTTATGTTGCGTTTGTTTGACTCTTATTTTCACCTATATTGTGTTTCAGGAAATCCCCAAGTTTAAAGTGGACTTTTGAAGCTTGGAAATAAAACTAGGACTGGACCTAGTTAAATAAATAAATGTTATGCTACGTTTTGTTTTGTTTGGGATTATTCATGTTTTGAGACTTATGTTTGTAATGACTTTTGAAACTTATAATTTTAATAATTACACTTAAATATAGCGTTTGTGGCTGTGAACAATCTTAACCCTCACATCTCGACGATTCCGCCGTCAAGGTTGGGGTGTGACACCAAGTATCCTTCCGGATAATCCATATAGCTTCAAGAAGCTCATCATCCTCTGCCTATCAGCAGACTTCTTCATGCTCTTTTGGATGATGGCTCTTGATTTTGCAGCTTCTTCCTTAGTTTCTTCTTAGTTGTCTTTTGTCCTTGATTATCTCAAGTTCAAGTTGTTTTAAGTACTAACTCAACATAATCATAGGACAAGGGAAGGAGTGCATCTGCCTTATAGAAGCCTGTGCACTCAGGTAGTTGATCATCTTGATCCTTCTTCTTCTTTATCTACCTGAGGTTCTTATTGAACCACATCTTCTTGTGCAGGACTTTCCTGAACTGGAGAGAGGGTAGGCATATCCTTGTACAGTCTTTTTTTTCTTTTCTCTTCTTTGACTTGTACTAGGAGTTCTACATCTTCTGCCTCCTTCTTCTCCCTTGACCTTTCCAGGTCAACCAGTTCATTCAACTCATCTAAGAGGGAGAGAAATGACATTGTCTATGTTATAGTTCCTAGTCTACAAATAGTTATCCGACTGCCCTTAACTCATCATTCTGAGTATCTGGTCTGGGGGCAGCCCTGATAGCAGACTCCATGAGTCTTGAAGACTCAGTAGAGGAACTTTCTCCCCTTAGCCTCCTTTTCCTCTCTCTCTCCTCCTCAATCTCCTTAGTTGTCATTTTTCTTTTCCCTTTGTCACTCATAGACCTTTGTGACTCAGGATGGAGAGAGCTTTGGCTTTCATTACTTGTTGCAGCATCTGAGCTCAGGCCAGAGAGAGGTTGAGAAGCACCTTCACTAGCAATGTCTCAGAAGGAGTGGATCTCTGCAGCAGTTGATGATGATGAGACAGGGCTCTCAAGTTTGCCAGGGCCTTCAATCAAGGATTCCCCTATGAGCTAATCTTAGGGTCCTCTCAACATCCAGTTGACCAATGGCGTGCCTGATTGCCTAAGTCTCCTTCTTAATCTGAACTCTGTAATGATCCTGTCTTGGATTCTTTTAACCGTCTGTCAGCTTGTCTTGATTGGCTTGGGTTGACAAGTGGCATGTTGACTAGATCCAGACCTTCATAGTAGTCTAAGATCTAAAATTGAAGACTTCTTGTTGTCCTTGAACTCTTATGATGATTAGGGCTTTCCTGATGTTGTCATACCTCCACCTAATGATGTGATTGGAAGATGGTGAAGGTGACCTAGCCCTTGGATCCCATCCTCAACAGACTCTGTATGAAGGAGTCTGTGTAGTCCACATCAATGTGAACTTGAGAAGGTTGCTGAGAATGTACAATTGCAAGTGAGCATAGCGAGTCATCAGTGTCCATTCTCTCTGAAGAACTCCCAGGTTTTGGGCTGTAATGACTTTCTCCCTCTTTTTGGTAGCATTGCCCACTTGCATATGTGAGCTGGAGGATAGTTCAATCACATCCACAGGTTCTGTGTTCCTGGTTGAGCTCTTCTTAAGGGTCTTCCAGCTAGTTTTCCTTAAGATATGAAATCTTAAGTTGCTGATCATTGATCCTGTTGTGTAAGGTAGTCACCTGATATTCAAGGTGACTGACCTTTGAGACTAAGTAAGTGCATGTTTTAGACAGTTGCACTAGTAGTCTCAGATTCCCCTCATCTTCATCAGAAGACTCACTGGGGGATGAGATGATTGGACCAAGTCCTCTCTCTTACCACCAGCTTGAGGTTCTTGGTTGCTGGTTTTCCTCTGCTCACTGGCAATCTCAGTTGAGATGTTAGTGGGCTGAGTTGCTATGGTTGAGGTCTTAATGATGTAATCACTTTCAGAAGTGAGAGCCTCTTCCATATGGACATCCTGAACAGGTTCAGGAGTGTCCACCTTAGTTGTAGGTGACTGATGTGGGATAGATGTAGGAGACTCAAGAGTATTCATCTCTCTTTGAGTAGGGGAAAAGAGAGAGAGACTTGTTATACTCACTGAAACCTAGATCTTCATCAGTATAGAAGTCAAGGTTGAGAATTGGTGGTTGAGATCTATAGGCTAGGGATGGTAGCTGTCCCCTGAAGGTTGATCACTTGAGTGTGAGACTCAGAGTGATGGCTTAAGGTAGTTGGGCTAATGAGCTCATCAGGCTGAGCATGAGGAACCTCAGCATTGATTCTTGAAGAGATGGGAGTGGTCTGCTCTCAGGAGAAGTGGGAGCTCCAGTGTCCACTTCTTCCTGTATGGGTGAGTATATGGGGCCTCCACAGACTGAATAGCCTGAGCAGGGGTTCGTTTGGATTTTCTTTGGTAAGTGATGGTGATTTGAGGCTGTGAAGTGGTTGGGAGATAGCAGGTGTGGGCTCAACACTAGCTTGTACTGCTAGGTTGTCACCTTGAGCAATGAGCTCTAACATTTTTGGGACTAGGGTTTTTTCTACCCCAGAGAATCCAACAGTGGGCTTTCTTAGAATTTTAAAGATGCCGGGCTTCATCTGTGCCAATTTAAGAATGTTACCTGTTTTTCTCAACTGTGAGCCCAGTTCACAGTTAAGAATTTACTGGACATATCTAGAAAACATGTAATACTCTAAGGAGTCTAAATTAGCAAGTAAATTTGTATAAACAAATTGAGAGTACCTGAATTTGACCCCTTGAACCATTCCATGGATTATGAAGGAGAGATCCTCAGGAATCTGGTCCCATCCACCATGCTTGTTTGATAAGCTGTGGATGACCACATGGAGCAAGAATCTCCATTGGGATGAGACCTTCCCTTTCCTAAAGGTCTTTACAGAGAAATCTCCCTCATATCCTATCTGCTCAAAGGAATGATTGATAGCTTCCTTTGGAAAGAACACCTCACCTTCTTCATCATCCAGCTGAAGATGCCTATTGATGATGGCCGGAGTGATGAAGATTGTTCTCCCCTGTACTGTGGCAGACAATGCCTTCTCCCCGTCCATAATGACCTCTTGGCAGGTCTTCCAGAATCAAGCAGCTGATCCTCATATAATGGAGGATCAATTGTTAGGGAGGTGAAGTAGTTTGACAGAGTTAGGAAACGGCAAACCTTTAAGAAATGAGATCTTTCTCAGAGCAACCTGATTATGTTGTTTGTGTAGCTGCATGGCAAAGTTGGGATCATTTCTGTGAGCAAGGTTGGCCATTTTGAAGCAGCTTAAGGACGAAGAAAGAAGAGAGAAAGAATTTTAGAGAGAAATTAGGGTTTTAGGTTTGGAGGAAGAACAGATGATAGAAAAGGGGGAAACCATTGGGTTTATATGTGAAAAGGATTTCAGATAAAGTTTAATGAAAGAGGATAAACTTTGAAATCCAGATGTCGGTCCCACCTCTAACAAAGTAGTTTACTTTTGCTCAAAAAGTAGTTTTCTTGGAAGTCAAAAAGCTTCCGAAGGTTAATTATCTTCGGAAGTTTTAATTAAAAAGCATCCGAAGCTAAAATGACTTCGGAAGAATTTCCTGAGAATTTTGCTTCGGAAGAGAAATTAAAACTTGAGTGCTTTGTATATAAAAAAACAAAGCTTCCGAGAGTTAATTTTGCTTCGGAAGTAAATGGTCCTTGAAAATAAGTAAGTGTCTGAGACAAGTATTTAAGCTTCGGAAGATAATCTGAAAGCTCTTCCGAAGGTAAATTTCTTAGACAATTATTTATTTTGAAGGCATGATTTGCTTTCAAAGTTAAAAGCATAACTTCTGAAGTATCAGAAATTTTCAAAAATCTAAGGAAAGTCTTCAAAAAGAAATTTTCATCCAAACAAACATAAGCTTATGAAAGTGATGAACTAGACAACTTAGACACACATATTTTTAAGAAATAATAAGAATTAGTTTTAAGAGAAGCTTACTCAAAGTTTATCATCCCAATAGCTGATATTAGATATTTAAATCTCTGTTCATCAAAAGCCTTTGTAAACAGATCATCATATTGTTCATCTGTGTGAACTTTGACTAGTTTAATTAATCCCTTTTTCATAGTTATCTCTTATTAAATGATACCTGATATTGATGTGCTTTGTCCTTGAGTGCTGCATAGGGTTCTCTGTGATTGAGATAGCACTGTTGTTGTCTATGTGAATGGGAGTCTCCTTGAAGTTTAACTGATAGTCCAACATCTGATTTTGAATCCAAAGTACTTGGACACAGCAGCTTGTAGCAGCAATGTATTCAGCTTCAGCAGTTGATGCAGAGACACAGGATTGTTTCTTGCATTGCCATGAGACAACCCTTCCACCAAGAAATTGACATCCCCCAAATGTAGACTTTGCAGTCATATTGCAACCACCATAATCACTATCTGTATAGGCATACAGATTGAAGTCAGGATTCTTGGGATACCATAAACCAAGTGTTGATGCACCTTTGAGGTATCTTAGAATCCTCTTGATAGTGATAAGGTGAGACATCTTAGGGTTGGCTTGATATCTTGCACAGATACAAGTAGCAAACATGATATCAGGCCTGCTAGCAGTAAGATACATAAGAGACCCAATCATAGTCCTGTATAAGTGCTCATCTACACCCCCCCCCTCAAGATCAGGTCCAAGGGAGTGGTTCCTAGCTATAGGTGTCTTAGCAATCTTACAGTCAGTCATGTTGAACCTTTTAAGTATGTCTTGAACATACTTTGACTGACTTATGAAGATGCTATCTTCAACTTGCTTCACTTGAATTCCCAGAAAGAAATTGAGTTCCCCTATGGCACTCATTTCAAATCTGTCTTTCATCAGCTTCTCAAAGTCTTTGCAGAGCTTTGGATTAGTTGAACCAAAGATGATGTCATCTACATACACTTGAACTAGCAATATGTCTTTTCCTTGTCCTTTGATGAAGAGAGTTCCATCTATAGTACCTCTCCTATATCCATGTTTACAAGATACTCAGATAGTATCTCATACCATTTCCGGGTGCTTGATACAACCCATAGAGAGCTTTATCAAGCTTGCAGACATAAACAGGATGATCAGGGTCTACAAAACTAGGTGGCTGTTTGACATAAACCTCTTCATCTATCACTCCATATAAAAAGACACACTTCACATCAAGTTGAAAGACCTTGAAGTTCTTGGATGCAGCAAATGCTAGGAATATCCTAACAGCTTCTAATCTTGCCACTGGAGCAAAGACATCAGTGTAATCAATCCATTCTTCTTGAGTGTATCCTTGAACAACTAGTCTAGCTTTGTTCTTGATGATGATGCCTTTGTCATCTTTCTTGTTCCTAAACACCCATTTGGTTCCAATGGTAGTCTTCCAGAAGAAAGAGGACAAAGGTTCCAAACTTTCTGCCTTTTGAATTGAAGCAGCTCTTGTTGCATAGCTTCAACCCAACTTCCATCCTTTAGTGCTTCATCAACTTTCTTTGGCTCTATCTGGGATAGAAAACAGAGTGAAGACAAACATTTGCCTCATGGCTTTGTCCTCTTGTCTTTACCCCTGAGACAACATCTCTAATGATGTTTGTGATAGGGTGAGACTTGTGGATCCTAAGCTGAGGGATCACAACAAGTTGTTAAAAGATCTAAATTAGAGAAATTTAGATCTGGCATAGATGTTTCTCCCACCACATCAGGACACTTTTCAAGTGAAACTTGATCCAAGCAGTGTGTGACATCATTGATGTTCTCATCTATGGTGTGGTTAGTGGCATCAAGAAATTCTTGGTCACTGTCACCACCACCACCATTGTTGTCTTCCACAATTGAGGTGTTCTTATATCGTTGTGGAGCCTCTGAGTTGGAATTTGAAGGTATACTAGATGTATCAGCTGAGTTTGTCATTATTGTGCTGATAGAAACCTCATTTGCAGAAGTAGTTCCAACTGGAGCTGAAGATGTATGACTTGAAGGTCTTCCTAACTCAAATCTTGGATCAGGATAACTTGTATTTAAATTTTCTACAGATCCTGAAACATTCTCACAAGATTTGTTAAAACAGTTGGTAACTAAATCAAGATCAAATAACCAATCTGGACCAGAACCAGCAACACAGGGTGTGTGTTCATTGAAAGTCACATTGGCTGACTCCTCAACAATTCTAGTTTTGAGATTGTACACTATATAAGCCTTAGCTTGGGAAGAGTATCCAATAAAGTGTCCATCATCTGATTTTTTAGCAAACTTGACAATTTGATCTTTGGTATTCAAGATGGTGCAAGGACATCCAAATGAGCTGAGAAAACCAATGAAAGGTTTCCTCTTGTGTCAAAGTTCATAAGGAGTCTTGCCATGAGTCTTAACTACTAAAACTCTGTTCAGCACATAGCAGGCAGTGTTGACTGCCTCTGCCCAGAAGGTGATAGGTAGCTTAGAGTCAGACATCATGGTTCTTGCAGCTTCAATCAGTGTCATGTTTCTCCTTTCAGCAACACCATTTTGATGAGGAGTCCTAGGAGTACTAAATTGTCTTGAAATACCCTTTTCATCACAAAATGTATCAAGGATTTGGTTCTTAAATTCAGTTCATTGATCACATCTTATGATTTTGACCTTGTGATCAGACTGATTCTCAATCTTTAAGATGAAATTCTTCAGAATCTCAGGAGTCTCATCCTTAGTTCTAAGGAAGAAAAACCAAGTGAATCTTGTAAATTCATTTGTGATCACTAGACAGTATAAGGTCCTTCCTAAAATCATTACACTGGTGGGGCCAAAGAGATCCATATGTAATAAGTATAGGGGTGTACTGATGGAGTTCCTTTCCTTAGGCTTGTGAGATACCTTATGTTGCTTCCCTTTCAGGCATGCAACACAATCGTCATCACTTGTAAAATCTTTCTTTGGCATTCCAGTTACCAACCATGCTTAATTAATTTATTCATGTTCTTAAAGTTTACATGGCACATTCTTTTATGCCATAAGAAAGACTCATCACTATTGGCTTTAGACAGAAAGCATGAAACTTCTCCAGAGGGAGAGGTTTCTTGCAAATCCATCTTGTACATGTTTCCTTTCCTGGGGGCTCTAAGCAGAATATGCTCATGAGGAATGACCACACCAGGCTTAAGAACAATGCACTCATGCTCAGTAAAGAGCATGTTATGACTCTGATCACAAAATGGAGATACACTCAGAAGATTGTATCCAAGCTCCTTAACAAAGTTTACCTTTTCTATGCTGAGCTTACCATTTGTGACCTTGCCCCTTCCAGAAATGTAACCACCTTCATCTCCTCCAAAAGCAACTGGTCCTCCATCAATCCTTTCAAAGTTCTGGAGTAGTGACCTATTGCCTGTCATGTGCCTGGAACAACCACTGTCTATGATCCAGACATTTTTGTCTGTCTTCAGCTGTACCTGCACAAAGAGAAAGATTAGTTACATTTGGAAACCCAAGCCTTGCTTGTCTTGGGCTCATTTGCAGAAGGTAATTCAACAGTAATAGATCCTATGGTTGTTCTAAGAGGATCTTGAGCTGTTGTTGATGGAGAATTCTCATTCATTTGGTCTTTCTTAGACATCCACGCCACCTTTGGAGTCTTGGACTTGACCTTCAAAACTTCGGAAGCTTTTAAAACTTTGGAAGTTTTGATGACTGAACCTTCGGAAGATTCTGCAGACACTGCAGCAGACTTCAGTGCTTCGGAAGAACTCCTTTCTTCTAAGACCAATTTTTCTTCCAAAGGCAATTTTCCACTTCCCTTCTTTTTAGATTTGGAGCTTCCGAAGGAAACAAGTTTTCCTTCCAAAGCTTGAATCTTCTTGAGACCCTTTGAAGTCTTTGTTTTGGTCATATGGATAGTACCTTTAGGATTGAAGGGACAATCCTTGGCAATGTGAGTGGTACTTTCACACATGACATAATTCATCTTCTTCTTCACAAGAGCCTTTTCCTTGGAATAGGACGGTCTTTGGTCACATCCCTTCTTCACCTTCATCTTTGAAGATGCTGAGACAATCCTCTTGGGTTGAGGACTATGCTTGGAGTTTGATGGTCCAGGCTGTGCATCAGTGGTACACAACAGATCAGCCTTCTTCTTGCTACTGAGATGAGTTGAACAAGAACCAGGACTCTTAGCAGAAGAGTTCTGGTTGATGTCTTCAGTCCCTACCACTTTAAACCCTTCAGAGATAAAAACTTGTTTCTACTTAGAGTCAAAAGTAACCTTGATCTCTTGAGCCTTTCTTGCCTTCTTTTGCTCTTCTGATCAAGTTCTTTCTCATGGACTTGGTTATCACAGTATTCTTTTTCTCCTTAGAAGGATAGTGGCCCTTCTTGAAATCCTCCTCTTCACTCTTCTCAGAGGGATTCTTCACTATCTCTTCTTCATCCTCTTCACTTATAGGATCTATGAGAGGAAGCTCATCTTCATAAGTTCCACATCTAGGAGATCTTACTGACAAGATTGTGTGTTGAGGAGCTATCTCATGGATCCCAGTCCCTGCCTGTTTTGATAGCACACTTTGTTGTGCAGGGATGAGGATATCATGTTCTTGAAGGTCTCTTCTTCAAGAACACTCTTTTCTACCCTGGCTTTGCTTATCACAAGCACAGCCTGGCACTCAGTTAACTTGGTTATGAGATCTTTAATTTGAGTCCTAAAATCTATGTGTTCATGTTTTAGAAATGAAATGGTTTTCTCTAAGTCCTCTATCTTCAGTTTATAATCATTTTAAAATGTTTAAGGACTCAAGGTCAGATCTCAGTTCCAAGTTGTAGGACTTGTATCTGTTAACTTTAGCAATGCATTCAGGAGTACAGAGATGTTCCAATACCTTGGCTTCATCATGATCTGCCATTAGTGCTTGGTTTAGAGAAGCATCTTCCACCTGAAAGCTCCAGTCAAAGCCTCCTTCTTCAACAGCAACAATAGCTTGCTGCTTTGACTTCTCATTCTGGAGAGCTTTCTCAATGTAGGTTGGTCTGGATTGTGTTTGGCCACCATTTGTTCTAGGTGCCTTACACTCTCTGGCAAAGTGGCCCATCAAGTTACAGTTGTAACACTTGACTTTGCCTTTGTCCAGTCCAAACTTTCCACTGGTTGCATTGCTTGGAAACTTCCTTCCAGTCCTCTTGTAGAACTTCTTGGCTCTGTGAGTGAGAAGAGCCATCTGCTGGACTATTTCCATGTATTTCAGATCATCTGGATGGATACAGTCCAGGTCTTCAAGAGTGAAAAGAGAGTTGCCACAGCTTTCATCAGAACACACAAAAGCTTGAGAAGAGCTTGTCTCTTGGAATGGGCTTCCTTGAGTGTAGTTCTCCCTTGTTGTCTCTGGAAAGGTGATGAAAGGACCATTTGGTGAATTGTTAGGGTAGCATAAGAGATGATGTTTGGGGTTCTATGCTATCCCTTTCAACCACATGTAGGGCTGAACCCATTTGATTGTTGGAGTGAGTTGCCAGATGAACCTTATATGTTCATCTCCATCTGGTAGCCACTGAGAATCCCTTATAACTCTGTTAGAGTAAGAGTTTTGAGATTTTTAGTTCTCTTGATCACCACACAGTAGTGTGTCCATTGCCTAGGAAGTGAGGACATGAACTTCCTTACAATGTCTCTGTTTTCAAGAGAAACTCCTCCATCCACTAGGGTATCCACAATCTCAACATACCTGAAATACTGCTGAGTCATGGTCTCACCGATTTTGAAGGTGAAGTTTTCAAACTGTTGCTTCAGGAGATCATTTTTGTTCTCCTTGGCTTCAGAAGAACCCTCATACATCAGTTTCAGTGCATCCTACAACTGCTTGGCTGTTTTGCACTTCTTGAAACCTCTGTACACAGAGTTTGGAAGGGCAGTTTGAAGGGCTGTCATGGCTTTTCTGTCTATCTCTACTCTCTTCCTATCTTCATTAGAGTAGTTAGCCACATCTTTGGGGATCATACCAGCACCAGTAGCAGAAGGGGTGCTGGGTATGAAAGGTCCATTCTCAATAGACTCCCACATTCTTGAATCAAGAGACCTGATGAAACCTTCTATTCTCAAACACCAGGTATCAAACTCATCAAGAGTGATCAGTGGGGACTTGTTCATGGTTCCAGTTTCCATATTAGTTTTGGAAATGGCTGCCATTTCAAAGGTTTAGTATTTGTGTGTGTGAGGGATCTTAAGATGGTGAGATCTTATATCAAGAGCCTGAAATGCTCTGATACCAAATGCAGGATCGTTGAAGGGTGTAAGTTACAACACAACTACACAAAGAGGAGATTAACTAAACTTTGATGAAACTGTAAACTGGATTAACCAAGTTGAGATACTAAGAACACAAGTAATGCAAGAGACAGAACACAAAGAACACAAGTGTATGGTTTTCAAGAATGCAGTATATTGCCTTCTCTATGTTCTATTACAAGTGTTATAAAGCATATATGAAAGATACAAGAACATGAGATACTTATACTACATCCTACAGTCGGTTATACTTTGAAAGCCAGCTGGATACAATTGACTAGACACAAACAAAATCAATTGTAGAGTCGAAAGGCAGATTGCCTTTTGACTTGTGACTATGACATGCCATAGTTCACATCCTTATCTATTATAAAAAGGATAAAGTACATAAAGTAGAAAGTTACAAACTCAAGACCTCAATATACACTTACCAAAAACATGGACCTTTTCACCAACTCATGTAAGTTGGTGACTTGCAGAGATGCAGCGGAAAGGTGTCCAGCTTTATGGAACAGTACATCAGATAAAGCATGTTACTAAAAGTCTTCGGAAGAAATCTGTCTTCATGAACTTGAAGCTTCGGAAGACTTCATGTTTGGCTTCGGAAGATATTGGTCTTGACTTCGGAAGATTTCACACTTAGAGTATTTTATGTTTCATGTGTGAAACTTTCTAAGCTTCTTCTTTAATGCACTTGTGCAGCATGCATGATAGATTTAAAATGTTTAGGTTGCATCAGCCTCTTCATTAATCTCTACGATATGTATATATATGTGTATATATATGTAGGGGGAGTTATTCTAAAAAGGATGTGTGTCTAAAAAGACTAGGAAGCATTTTCAATCGTTAGATTAACATTGTGTATTGTTAAGATGTATTTGCCCTTTAAACAAAAACTACCTTAATAACACGTGTTATTACTAAAACTCTTCCTATACTTTTTAGGATACATGACCTTTTTAGACCCATACCTATATATGTATATACATATATATATATATATATATATATATATATATATATATATATATATAATATATATATTACCTATATATAACTATATGAAAGTTCAAATTATATATACATGCTATATATATTTAGATTACTCGGGGTGTTAAGCAAGTAGGACTCGCAGGCGGCACAACTTCACCACGGCAAACCCCAACCCACATCCAAACGGACAGCCAAAATGGGTATAAAAAGCCGATATGGCTAGATGATGTGGCTGTGGATTTTGGCCATTGGGAGCTAGGAAACGGCCATGATGTGAATCTTTAATAAAAAAATTAATTTCAATTTGAATTCTTAAAAACTTTGAATATTTTGAGTTTCTTTATTTTTCTACGTCATAAATTCAAAGGTTGGTACAAGTAAACAAGTCAATGAATTATAAATAAAATCAAAGGTTAGTTTAGGCAAGAAAGCTCTGAATCGAGAGGTAGTTCTAGCCAAAACCAACTGAGGCGACAACCGAGCTTTCAGCAATAACTGACCTTTGAACAACAACCGCTTCAATACCCTTTCAGCAACAACCGAGTTTTGGTAAAAAAATTTGAGCTGGATTATATATATAATAATTTGTTTTAATTATAATAAAAGTTTTAAATTATATATAGAGTTATAATATATATACATAATATATATTATAAAAGTTTTAATTATTTATACATAATATATAGAGTTAATTTAAATTTCGTTTCCCGATGTTTGTTAAAAGTAACCATTTTTCTTTAACAGTACTAAAACATTAATTTCAGAACAAAAGTTTAATAAGTTGTTTTAATTTAAGTTCATAAGTATTATTATTTTGAAATCAAGTTAAAACAACAAAAAAATTAGGACTACAATTGAAATATCATATAAAATTAGTTTAATGTTTTAAAGAAAAATTAGTATTTCTATCAAACATTAGAAAGCAAACTCAAATTTAACTTTAATATATAATTATAGGAAACTTTTAGAATTTAAATTGATGTTTTCGTGAGAAATGTACAAAGCTAAGGTGGAAGTAAGGTGAATTTTAACTTAAGAATAATGAACTCATTAGTGGAATTATCATGAAGTAAGAATAAATAATTATATAAGAACTTTGTACATTTTATACTATCAGCCCCTTATGATCATAAATATGTAAACAGTAATTCTACATATAAATATATATTAAAGCGGTATTTTAGATGGTTTGTATTTGATTTTAAACTTTTTTTTGAACGACATTTGAAACTACATCCCATATTCAAGTGAACAACATGAGACAAAATGTTCAAACTGATTTTTATATTTCAGATCTCACTCAACTAGAACAACATTAAGGAACTCACTAAGTGTGTTCATCATATCGGATAATATTTATTTAGTTTATTCGGATTTGAAAATTTTATGATCCTATTTAAAATATAATCCGAATAAGGGATATCTCTATCCAATATGAATCAGCCTAGGATAAAACCGAATAATCCAAATCTATCCTAATAATTAGAACAAACCGAATTATATTTTTATTCTATTTTTTTATTTGTTAATTCTTTGCTCTAACATTTTACTAGCTTAGAATCATAATAAAACATATAAAATCAAAAACTAGAAATTAAAAATTAGTCTTGAACACAATTTATAAATTCAAACATAATGGGTAGGATCTAACGACCAGAATCCCTAATTTAGGCTAACGATGAATTCTTTTATACTTTGGTTAGGACCAGGGGACCGGAAGGTGCAAAACTATAAGTATTGGGGTGAAAGTATAATAAGTAGTTGAGTAATATATATTAGGCTAGAAACACAATGGGTTTTTTATACTTTGTTTAATCAGATATCCAAACAACTTGAATAAAAATTTGATATCAGAAATCTAAATAAGGAATTCAGATTCACATGAGATCTGATCTAATAATACGAATAAGAATTCAGATTGGTATTTTCGGTTTCGAATATGGATTAAATTACAAGTTGTTTTTCGAATTTTGGTTTATTTAACGCTCCTAAAACCAACCAACGTTGGAAAACCTTTTAGTCAAGTTTGGACGTGAGACTTAAAGATTTCCAAGCTCAAACCACCATACCTATGCCATTGGACCGGAAGACAATTAGTGTAGTCAACTTTAAATAACAAATCAACTTGCTCCGTGGATCCAACAATTAACAATCGAATCTCAAGGATTTGTAAACTCATGGTGCTGGTTCGATAGTATGGAAGTGCAGAGTTTGTTGGGGGATTGCCTCACTAGTTGGCAACTAGTAGATATGTAATTGTCATAGGCTGTATGTTGATAGGATGGTCAGCCTTATTTATTGCATGTTCTGTAGGGGTCTCTTTGTTATTATTTTGAAGTATTGATATGAGAAAATGTGTTTAAAGGGGCCTTGTGAGTCAACCTGCAACCAAAGGTATTCAAACTTTTGGATTTTGTTTTGGCATTTTCTTTCTTTCATTTTTTTTTAAAGATAACCGGGCATTGCCCGGAACATTTCTAAAAAGAGCGAAAGACAAATAAAAAAATTAGACGGGTATACCGCAGGAATTAGATACATTAACTCCTTACAACTTGCTTTTCACACAAAAAAACACCCCTATGGCTACATACCCAAACAACACTAATACAAGGAACAGGGTGGACCTAGGTTATAGGATCGGGGCAGCCACCCCGCATATTTTTTTTCTGGAGTTAATCTTGATTTTGGTCTCTGGGTTTTATAAATAGTCTCCACTTGAATACCAACGTTTATTTTGTTTTTATTATTGGCCTGAGTTTTGCAAATCGTTTCTATTTTCGTTCTTTTGACTAACGGTGTTAACTTTTTCTGTTAAAATTTTCTAAAATGATCAAAATACCCTAAGGGCTTAAGATTCCTTCACCACTCACCTCCTTCATCATTCACAGAAGCTCAACAATGATGATATCCCCAAACCCGATCACCATCATCATTTTCACCCTCTTCATCTCCTTCATCCTCTCACCCTCATTCTCCCAACCCCTCACCACCACCTTTCACCACCACTCATGCCCCCAATTCGACCACATCATGCAACAAACCACCACTGACAAACACATCACCTCCGAGCTTTTGTAGCTGCTGCTTCACGGGCCGAAACAAAGCCAAATTCAGCACGCCCAAAGAAAACCGGGCTTTACGAATGGGCGACTATAACGATGAAGACCTGAACCTTTCCCTCGCACCCAAAAAGTTTGGAAACTCGACCCTTTTAATCGACTCCATCCTAGTAGCCGAGTTCCAAGGCTGCCCGCTTGCGAACCACCCAACCGTCAAGAACGGGCGGCCGGCAGGCGCTCTAACTTTACCCCGCGAGCTCCTGAACGCATCCATTGTAGCCGAAGCCATAAGCGTGATCTTGTGCTGGTACGAGGACAAAACCGAATGGGGCCATCACGTCGAGTGGATCTACGGGTCCGTAATTGAAGACGTGGTCACCGGGTACCGAATGCACAACCGAGGATGGAAATCTGTCTATTGCGTACCAAACGAGATGCCCTCTGTGCACAGTTCCGATCAACCTAAGTTCTCTGATATGCCACGTCATCAGTTGAGATCTTTTACTCCCGCAACAACGCACTGTTAGCAAGCTCAAGAATGAAGCTTCTACAACGAATCACATATCTCAACGTCAGAAGTCTTCTCGGTGGTGTGTTCTTCAGCTTCTTGGTGTTGGCTCATTTGTACCCGTTTGCCAAAGGGTTGATGGGGTGACGGGGGAGAACACCGACGATCATGTTTGTGTGGTCGGGGCTTATTGCGATCATGATATCATTGTTGTGGGTTGCGATTAATCCTCCACAAGGTCAGAATCAGATCGGGGGGTCGTTTTAGTTCCCTTGAACATTTGTTCATTTGTTTTAGTTGTACTATTATTATTATTATTATTATTATTATTATTGTTATGGTGATGGTGATGGTTGGTGGATAGATGAGAGGGTAACGGTAATGGTAACACCCTTTTCCATAATTGGTGATGGGGTTTGGGGATATCACTATTGTTGAGCTTCTGTGAAGTGATGAAGGAGGTGAGTGTTGAAGGAATATAAGCCCTTGGGGTATTTTGGTCATTTTAGAAAATTTTAACAGAATAAGTTAACACCGTTAGTCAAAAGAACGAAAATAGAAACGATTTGCAAAACTCAGGCCAATAATAAAGACAAAATAAATGTTGGTACTCAAGTGGAGACTATTTACAAAACCCAGGGACCAAAATCGAGATTAACTCTTTTTTTGTTATATGTATGTGAAAATTTCAAGCGCCCCTTCTAAAATTATGCAATCACCCTACTTTTACCTCTTATAAACAAGATTCCAAGGTTTGCCATTAACTCGAAAGATAACTAGTAAGAGCATTCACAGCCTGTTTCCTTTTCTATTGTGAGTGAGTGTTTTGTATTATAAGCGATGACTATAAGTGGTTGTGATGAAAGGAGATGGGGAATTTATGAGGGTTGTATCTTGTTTTCCCATATTTAAAAAAAATGATATAACCCTTATAAATTTTTTAATATTTTTAAATGTATGTAAATCGATGAGAGAAAAAAGATAATGATAAATGTATGAAAATATACTATTTAATTAGAAAGGAGGAAGAAAAATAATAGTTTTTAATATAATTATAAGGATGAGTATTGTTAATAGATCGTTAATGCTCTAAAGATACACAACATACTAAATCTTGAAGTAAGGTACCAGACAAACAACAAAAATTAGTAAATTACAATTCAAAACATCAGTGGCTTGGGTCATTAATAAAATAATAGGGCTACTAAGGTCCAAATAAGGAGTGAAGCTCACTGTTAAAAGCCAATCCAATCAAAAGATTTTAAAAGTTTTAGACAGACCACAACAACTCAATGAGAACCAAGAAAAGATCTCAGGATGAATGAGCAGAAATACAGAAAATTCATCTCTATAACCGTTTCTTGCAAAAACAAAAGCTAATTCAATCAAACTTAGATCTTGAATAGCAGTTTCAATGATCAATTATTAGATCGATCAATGATTAACCTGCTCTGATACCATTTGACAGGATCAGCGATCACAAGTTTGATGTATTAGGATTCAAAGCAGCGGAATACAAACAGGAATTAGACAAATTGTAGCAAGCAATCGATACTTGTATGCATTAAGAGCGCATACGGTTATAGGGAGAGAATATATATTTCTGATTTCAAGGAATGTTTATAGATGTAGAATATTTCTAATCAAATCATTCGTTCATTCCATTCATTCCACACATTCCTCGCCGTTACAATAAGTTGTCACTCCTTATATAGAGTGCAACAATCACTGCTGTTATCACGGAAAGTGACAACTGGCAGATCTAATACAAAAATAACTAATTCTTAACAAACTACTGAAATGTTCACAACTACTGAGAACATATCAGCATGTTAAGTACAAAATATAAAACTACTGAAGCTACAACGACTGAAGAACAAGCTCTTCAGTCGTTTTACAAAACTACTGAAACATAAAACTACTGAAACTATAAAATATAAAACTACTGATATCACAACTACTGAAGAAGTACTCTTCAGCAGTTGTGACAAACTACTGAGGCTTCAGTACTTGATCTTCAGACTTTGACCTTCAGGTGTTTCATCAGCTGATGACTTCAGTAGATATCATCCGCTGATGTCTTCAGTCTTTGTCTTCAGACTTTGTACATCAGTTGTTGATCTTCAGCACTTGTAAACTCTTCAGCTGTTGTACTTCAGTACTTTGGTCTTTCAGCTTCAGCACTTGTGTTCTTCAGCTGTTGTACTTCAGCACTTTAGTTCTTCAGCTGTTGAAGTCTTCAGCACTTGATCTTCAGCTGTTGAAGTCTTCAGCACTTGTCAAACTGCTGATGAGTCTTTCAGCAGTTGTTGTGATACCATGTGGGACTTAGAGGTTTTCTGATCTTGGCTCATTGGTTCTTTTGGTCCAACAAACTCCCCCTGAACCAATGCAGCCAAAACCTCTAAATTATTCGTTGTCCCACTTATTGTTGGCAGAGTGTTGGTCTTTTTCCTTCTTGATCAGTAGAGAAGATGACCCATGTAAGCTCCGACCTGGGAAGAAACCTCAAATATTTGTTTGGCAGAGTATGAATGGGAACACTGTTTTGGGGAACAGGACACAGAGTTGTTATCCCATTCATGAGATTCACTTCCCCATAATGAGTCTGTACGACTCTCTTGTGTAGGCCTCAAGGAAGGTGATTTGTTCCTCCATGGTTAGCTCTTCAGCACCTCCTTCAAACAAAGATTCAGGCCCATAGTACTCAGACAGGTATTTGGCCTGTTTCCCATTCTTTAGCTCCACAGTTGTTATTATTCTGTAAGCAAACTCATCCGGGTGATTACCCTCTAGGAACAACTGGAGCTCATTTTTCCTGACTTCCTCAAGCCTCTTGTAAACTAACCCCTTTTTCACTATTTTGTTTTCCAGCATCTTCTGAGGGGTTAGATTAGCTTTGTAGGCCTTCTTGAAGTCTTCTAGGATTTCCCAGTGTGAAACTACAAAGACCAGAGAGATCACTTCATCTATGATCTTTTTCACCTGGCCAATGTCTCTGAGGTATATTTTTCTTATGAATTCTGTGAGAGACCCTGGGATCAGGCCAAATCCTCACTCTTTCCTTTTGATATTGAAAGGTATGCCTGAGAGTGTAAAGTCTGAGGGCTTGCTCCTTCATATTGATGATAGAAGATGTGGCTGCATAAGCTTTGTCAACTCTCTTCAGCAATTCCTCATCATGCTGTTTATGAAGCTCTTCTTCTTCTAGCTTCACTTTAACCATTTGTCTCTGGTCTTCAGAGTAATTACTGAGGAGTGACTTGTGGCCTTAGGCAACTGAATCACAGCTGAGAGCGGCAGCCTGTCTTCATCATCTTCTTCATCATCTTCTAGCCTCAATATCCTTCTCTTCTTCTTCAAGGGTATATCATCGGCTATGGGTTTTGAGGGTAAGGGAGTTGGTTTGGTGGGTTGTGTTTTGGGTGGTTTTGGTGTGGGAATGTTGACAGGCTGTTCTAGCATCCTTGAGGTGAGTGTGGCTTTTGATTGCTTGGCTAGCTCAGTCCTGCTCCCAGCACCCGCTTCATTTAAAGCTTCAATAACAAGCCCCTAGTATATGCTTCAGACGAACAGATCTTGGTGGTGATTGCCAAGATACTGTCCCTGGACCAAGCTTTGATTTCATCATTGATCTTCCAAGATATTTTGCAATAAATCTTATCATGATTTCAAGCCTTTCTCTTTCTAACACTTCATAACTTGCCCATCTATTCTGGATTTCTTCAATCTCTAGTCGTCGAATCTCAGAGTCAAGTTTATTGGTGTCATGGCCTTGCCTAAACAGCTGATCAATGATGTTGTCCATTGATCTGCTGTGTTCGGCATCAGCCTCTTTTATCAGTAGCCAAGGCTTTATCTTCAGCAATGTGCTCATCAGCACCTTTCTTTCGCTTGTAGGTGAGCATTGGTTGCTGTTCTTTCTCCTCCTTCTGGGCTTGCTTCGCTTCCTTCTTTCCCTCGGATCTTTTCCTCTTCTTTTCTTTCACTGCAGTACTCTCCCCCTTTTTGGATGCATTGGAGGAAGGGGTTTGTACCGCAGAAAGAGTCTTTTGGATAGCAGCATCAACCAAGGGCTGTAAAGTTGAGGAAAGCCTCTCATCAATGGCTTTGGTCACTATATCAGTGATTATGGGTGTGATGAGAGGGAGGGAATTTTGGAGTACAGCACCTATTTGCTCAGGAGGGTTCTGTTCCTGAGAAGTAGGCCTGAAGCAGAGGCAGGTGGTTGATTGTGGAGTGGCTCAGTGTTTGGGAAACCTTCAAGTGAAGGTGCCATCTGTGGGTGGGTAGAGGCAGATGGTCTTTCTCCTTGTGAGAGTTGGTCAAGTAGGTTTTGCAGCCTACTGACTTTCTCCTCAAGGATGTGTGTTCTGGGCAAGAACATCATAGAAAAGCCCAGTCATCATCAGCCGAAGCTGAATCATCTGAACTCCTGCTTAGAGCAGGATTTACATGCACTGGGTGTAGACCAGTTGATGCATGTGCCCCTTGTGCTTGGTACTGGGGACTTCCAGCCTTAGGACAATGTCCATCATCAGCTGTTGCCTCTAGTGAGGTCTTAGCAATGTTACCAGCCTCACTCTGGTCATGTGCTGAGTCAGAGGAAGTGGAAGCCTCACTAGATATTCTAAGCTCCTTGTCTACACCAGGAGATAGATTTGGACCCCTGTGTTGTGGGTTCTCAAGAGCACTTTGTTCCTCCCCTCAATTGTAGAGGTATTCCCAGTAGTAAGTGGTTTCTGGGGAGGGGGTGAGGAGTGCAATTGAGTCAGCACTTGTGCAACTATTAAAGTTGGGCTGTGAGGGGCGGTTTGTTGGGGTGAGGGGATAGAAGCAGTGTGCACCTGGGGAGGTTGGTGCTCTTCAATGGCAATCTCCTCAAGTGAGGAAGATCCCAGATATGTAGGTCCCCTTGTGTGGTTGCTGCAGGCTCCTGTTGAGAGGAAGCCTGAGCGGCTATGGCTGGAGGAGTCATTGTATTCACTAGGGGGTTTGGACTAGTGGATATATCCTGCGTTTGTGTTGCAGGGGCATCCTCAGGGGACTCAATTCCCTGAGTAGCCGTTTTGGGTTTCTTTTGGTGGGTTTGGTGGGGACTTTGGATTTGGAGGTGATGGCTGGTGTGGGTTCCAGCTGCGTGGGTTTTCGCAGCTTGGCAGCCATTTTGAGTGTCCGGTCAGAGTTGTGCCGGAGTATACTTCCGCAGAACAGCCGTAGCAGGGACTCCCAAGCCAACAAGTCCCTCAGCATTAAGCTGGTTTGTAATGATGGCCATTATGAACCGTGGATAAGTATCCAACGGTTGGCAGTTAGTTTTTGAGCCATATCTTTGAGCTCTGAAAATATTATTTCTGAAAAATTTAGTGGTTGTTGCTCAAGAATAGAATACATTACCTGCTGCCATTTTGTCGACATTTGATCCCAAGACAACGTCTTAGGGGCCAAACATACATTCACCATGTGAAAAATTAGGCGCTCAGCGTCATTAAAGTGTTTCTTCAGATAGTGGAGGCACTGAGATCGCCTTGATATCCATGTTGAGCAAATGATAGATCTATGGTGCCCTTCGGATATCCAGCAGGAGAAGTAGCATCATTCAGTTGTAGAATTTGGCGGATTGTTGCAGGAGTGATGACTACTTCTTTGTTGTTGACGACCGACTGGAGGGATGGTGTGTTGTTCTCCCCAGTGGTAACAGTAACGTTCATCCAAATTGGTGCAAGAATTCGGCATGTAATGGGATTCAGAAGAAATGCCGTGTTGTATTGGGACTGAACCATAAGATCGATAGCAGTATCGAACTTAGTCCAGATGGGCGATTTAGTGAGGTAGGCAACACAGTTGTGTCGCGGTTTAATTTGCATAGACGCCATTGAGAAGAGGGAAGTTTTGGAGAGGAACGTTAGGTTTGAAGAAGATGAAGCATTGAGGGCTAAGGTTAGGGATATATATAGGGTACGGGTAAGAAAACGACTGAAGGATGTGGTGTTAGTCATCAGTAGTTTTAAACGACCGTTGACATGGTATTATCCTTTCAGACGTGAAACAGCTGAAGTCGTGGTGTTAGGCATCAGTAGTTTAGAAAACTACTGAAGACCGTGGTTTTGACTTCAGATGATTGAAACAACTGAGGACTTGGTGTTTGTCATCAGTAGTTATGAAACTACTGAAGACAGTGGTTTTGTCATCAGCTGTGGTAAACAACTGAAGACTTGGGATTAGTCATCAGTAGTTATAAAATTACTGAAGACGTGGTTTTGCTTCAGTTGTTTAAAATGAAACAGCAGTTGTACAAACGACTGAAGAGAAATTTCTCTTCAGCTGTTTTCGTCAATTCTTAGCTTTTCAGCTGTTTCAAACTGTCCTCAACACATTCATCAGTCTTTTTGGCTGATTTCAGTTGTTTCATAGGACATCAGTACTTATCTGTTTTTACTGATTTCAGTAGTTGTAACTGCATCAGTAGTTGTAACTACATCAGTAGTTTGAACAGATGAAGTACTTCAGTACTTGTGAGACATTTAGCCTTCAGTAGTTATAAAAACTACTGAGGGTAAAGGAACTCATCAGTACTTATATGTGACATAGGTACTCATGATCATCAGTACGAATTACTGAGATCATCAGTAGTTGTCACTTATTCTAGTTGCAGCATACCAAGCCTTAACACAGGTTTTGGAAAGTTGAACTATCCAAAGGCTTAGTAAAAATGTCTGCAAGCTCATCAGCACTGGGCATAAACTTAGATCAATCAGACCTTTTTCAAAACATCCCTTATAAAATGATGTTTGATCTCTATATGTTGGTCCTAGAGTGCTGGACTGGATTTTTGACAATGCAAAGAGCTGAAGCACTATCCATTAACAATGGAGTCTTAGTCTCTGTAATGCCATAATCCAAAAGTTGTTTTGAAGCCAGAGTACCTGAGATGTACAACTTGCAGCAGCAATGTACTCTGCTTCCAGTGGATGTAGCAACTGAGGTCTGTTTCTTGCTCTGCCAAGAGATCAAGCAGTTGCCTAGGAATTAACATCCACCAGAAGTTGATTTCCTGGTCAACTTACATCCTGCATAGTCACTGTCAGAAAAAGCAACTAATTTACCAGAATGTCCGGTAGAATACCATAAACCTAGAGATGGAGTGCCTTGCAGATATCTAAAGATCCTCTTGACTGCAATCAGATGAGACTCTTTAGGTGCAGCCTGAAATCTAGCACAAACACATGTAGCAAACATAATATCTGGTCTAGAAGCTGTTAAATACATCAAGGACCCAATCATACATCTGTAAAGTGTTCATCAACCACTTTACCTTTCTGATCTGTGTCCAGTTGTGTGGTGCTGCTCATGGGAGTATAACAAGGCTTACATTTTGTAAATCAAACTTTTGCAAAAGATCTTTTGTATATTGGACTGATGAATAAAAATTCCATCAGCCTTTTGTTTGATTTGCAACCCCAGAAAGAACTGTAATTCTCCCATGGCACTCATTTCAAACTTCTGTTGCATCAACTTTGTAAAGGCATCACACAACTTTGGATCAGAGGATGCAAAAATGATATCATCTACATAAATTTGAACAAGTAGATTATGCTGCCCAGCTTTTTAATGAATAAAGTCTTATCTATGGAGCCTCTAGTGAAATTGTTTTCCAGAGAAAGTTTGATAATGTCTCATACCAGGCTCTGGGAGCTTGTTTTAACCCATAAAGAGCTTTATCAAGCTTAAACACCCAATTAGGATGTTTATGTCCTCAAAGCCTGGAGGTTGACATACATAAACCTCTTCTTTAATTTTTCCATACAAAAATGCACTTTTGACATCCATTTGAAAAACTTTAAGGTTTTGATAAGCAGCATAAGCTAAAAACAATCGAATTGCTTCCAGTCTGGCTACAGGGGCAAAGGTTTCATCAGAATCAATACCTTCTTCTTATGCAAACCCCTGAACAACCAGTCTGCCTTGTTCTTAACAATAAGCCCATTTTCATCAGTTTTGTTCCTAAACACCCATTTAGTGCCTATTGCACACTTACCTGGAGGTAGAGGAACCAGTTCCCACACTTGCTGTTTCTTGAACTGAAGAAGCTCAAGCTGCATGGCATCACCCATCCATTGTCCTTTAAAGCAATGTGATAATTCTTTGGCTCTTGCTAACTGATGAGAGAGCATAGAAGCAGAAATTTGACAATTGACTTCTTGTTGATACTCCAGTAGTGAATCACCAATGATTTGAGACATAGGGTGATTCTTCAGATCTGGATACACAATGAGATCTGTGCAAGTGTTTGTAGCCGGCTCAGCAGCAACAGATGGTGATGGTGAATCATTTCCTTGAACCAATCAGTGGATGGTAATTCAAAGGAAGTTGAATTCGAAGAGATCTCATCCATTTGTTGTGGATGGTGCGACTGGAGCTACAGGAGCATCAGGTCTAGCGAGTCAGGCAGCTGATCACTAAACCTGAAGAGGTGAGTACTGCAATCATCATCATCATCAGCAGTACCACCAGGTGGTGAACTGTTGACAGGAGCAACAGCAGGAGTTTGATAAGGAACATATTGCAGTATGTCCAAATCAAATAACTCCACAGGACTTTGTGGAATCTTGTCCTTTGGAGATTCATTAAACTTAACATGTAGAGTTTCTTCAACCATCTTTGTTCTGCAGTTGAAGACTCTGTATGCCTTGCAAGTAGATAAATAACCAACAAAGTACCCTGCATCCACCTTAGGATCAAATTTATGGAGTTGATCCTTTGTGTTGAGAATAAAACAGGGACACCCAAATGCTTTGAAAAATGAAATCAGAGGAGCCAAATGATGGAGAACTTCATATGGAGTCTTCATCAACCTCTGATTTACTAAAACTCTATTTTGCACATAACAAGCTGTGTTGACAGCTTCAGCCCAAAAGTCAGTGGCAAACCTGAGTCAGCCAGCATGGACCTTGCAGCTTAATGAGGGTCCTGTTCTTTCTCTCCACTACTCCATTTTGTTCTGGAGTCCTTGGAATGCTGAACTGCCTTTTGATTCCCTTTGAAAGATAGAAGTCATCAAGTGTATGATTTCTGAACTCAGTTCCATTGTCACTCCTGATACACTTGACTGAAAGGAATACTGCTTCTCAATGTACAGCACAAAGTGAATAATCTTCCGAGCAACCTCATCCTTTGAATGTAGAAAGAAAGTCCATACAAACCTGGAGTAATCATCCACAATTACCAGACAGTATTTCTTCTTTGTGCTCATTACTCTCACAGGACCAAATAGATCCATATGCAGTAATTGCAAGCAGGCAGTGGACTTAGGCACTTCAATAGGAGGGAATGAGACTTTGTGCTGTTTTCCTTTTAAACACACAGTGCAGGTTTCATCACAGTGGAACTCCTTTATTGGTAAGCCTCTGACTAAACTATTGTGGCTAAGCTGATTCATGTTTTTGAGATTAACATGACCAAGCCTCCTGTGCCACAGTTTAGATTCTTGAGAAGAGGCTTTGGAAAATAGGCAAGGATTGCCTTTGAGATCTATCTTCTTAGAAAGATCTAAGGCATACACTCTTCCTATCCTGTTGGCTTTCAGGAGAGTGTGATCATCCAACACCTTGTCAATCAAGTTCAAAACTTTGGATGACAGAATCCTACAGTTTTGACTGGTGAAAAGAGCAACAGGCCTTTATCACACATTTGACTGACACTCAGAGATTGTACTTGAGATTTTCCACATGATTAACATCATCAAATTTGATTTCTCCATTGGAGACAAAGCCCTTACCGATGATGTAACCCCTAGCATCATTGCCAAAAGAGACAAATCCCCTTCCTTTCCTTGAGAATAGTCCATGAAGAAGAGAGTTGTTCCAGTCATGTGCATAGATCCCCCACTGTCTACATACCAGATGCTACTTTGGCATGTTGAAGAACCCTGCAAAAATAAACATTTAGTTAGTTTTAGAGACCCAAACCTTTTTGGTTTTGGGCCTGGTTCTCAATAGAGTGGTAAACTAACAGGTTTATTTGAAACAACAGCCTGAGAGGAAGAAGATGGGTAGAAGAGGAGTCCTTTGGCTTGGACCTCCTTTTCTGTGGTTTCAACATGGAGTATAGTTGGTTAACTCTACCACAGATGTTGAACCATCATAACCAGCTGTGTCTGATTTTGTGATAAAGCTTTCAGCTCATCAGACACATTGCTAGTGGAGTTTGATAAGTTCCTATGTTGCACCTTCTTCTTCTGAGCACCCTCAGCTGTCACCTGTTTAACCCCTTCCTTTTTGGATTTCTTTGATGACTTAAGGGTTACAGGATTTGATGTTGCTGATACAAATGTGGTCTCAAACTCAGTTTTCATTTTTACCATTTTCTCATTAATTCTTCTTTTTGTTTGAGTTTGGAACCTCTTTTGTACCAACAATCATCTGTAAGATGATTGAACAAACCACATACTTCACATGGTTTCTTCTTCATCTTAGGTTGATCATCAACTAAAGAGGGTGAAGCAACAGAAGACTTGTTCTTTAATGCTTTGGAAGCATTGTTTGCTTTCTTGACAACCTCTTTAGTAGTCTTCAAACTCTTTCTACTGCCAGTTTTCTTCTCTTCAGTACTGACAGCAGTTGAAGTTTGAACTTCAGGTGTTAATCCTGCTCTCTAGTCCTTTCAGGACCTTCAGAACTAACTCCTGAGTTGATCAACTCATTAATCATGTGAATGTCAGCATTTGAACCATCAACATCAGCTGATAGGTTCAAGAGGGCTTGATGATGCACTGCTACTTCTGATTGTGCTGTATCAGAAGGTAGATCACATGATGTGATGGATTGGTTATCACTCTCATCATCAGATTCTACCTCTGCTCTTGGGGTAAAATCTGTAGGTGGAGCAGTGTGATTGTAACCAATTCCAACTTCACATTTGAAGCAGATTGCTTACTAAGAAGCATTTCAAAACCTTTGCATGATTGTACCCATCTATCACACTCGACCTGGGTAACTGCAAGGGTTTCTTTGAGATCTTTGTACTTCTCTAGAAGTACTTCTTCTCTAGCCTTATCATCAATTATTTGGCAATTCAGTTTATAAATCTCATCATTTTTATCTTTGAGCACAAACTCAAACTCAGCTTTGTTTTTGGAAATTATTTGTTCTAGATCAATGTTCTTATTAATTAGAGCTACATTTGCTCTCTAATGGAAGCAAAGGCTGCTATGCATGGTTCAGAACATAATTTGGCTTTTGCCTCAGAGGATACCTGTGATACCTGAGGTGTAGAGGCATTAGAAAATAAGTATCAGCAGACTCCAAAGCCATAAGAGCTAGATTCCCAAAAGGACTGTCACCACCATGTTGACCACCACCTGAGAACAGTTGATCATGACCAGACAAGTCATCTGGTAAACTGCTCCAGTCAACAACTCCTAGGGTGAAGAAGCTGTGTTGTTGAGATTGAGGTTGTTGATGAGATTGGGATGGCTGAGGTTCTGGTAGTGCATGAGGTTGTGGTTCCAACGGAACTTGAACTTGATTTGACTGTGGCATGTAATAACAGGGGTACGGATATGGCATTTGACCCTGAGGAACAAAATATGCCGGAGATTGTTGTTGAGGATGATGACTAGAGGTGACAGGATGTTGCCCTCTGTGTTGTTGACTATTGCCAGGAAAAGTCACAAAGGGTGCAGTGGAGTTAGATCCAGTTGATCTACACTCTCTTGCAAAGTGTCCAAGCCTTTGGCATTTGTGACACCTCAACTTGCTCTTGTCAAAACCAACTTTGGTTTTGCCAGAGAGTCCTGGGAATTTTCTTCCAGTTCTTTTATAGAACTTCTGAGATCTGATATTTATCAGGGCCATTTGGCTCAAAATATCCATCTCTTCTAAGTCATCATCAGCAATCCCCTTGAGATCATCCATAATGAAGCATAATTGTCATTATTACACCTAGTAAACTGACCATCAATACTCACAAATGCAGAATCAGAAGTGCTTGAAGAGAAATTAATATGCTCATCATACTGGCATTCAGATGAAGCATATTCTGACTCATGACCCACCAAGGCAGTGTTGCCTGTACAAAGTCTTCAGTGAGCTTTCCAGATGAAGACAGCTTTCTCTTCTGTTCTATCTCTCTCTCAAAAGTGAGCAGTTTCCCATGGAGTTGGGTGAGAGATAGTTTGTCCAAACTTGCACTGGAGCGTAGGACAATAGTATATGTGTCCCATCTCTCAGGCAGTGATCTGAGAAATCTGTTATTCATCTGAATATTTGTGTACTCAAGTTTGACCATTTTTAGTTCAGAGATCAAACAAGAGAACCGCTCATATTGTTGAGTCAGTGTCTCACCCTTTCTATGAGAGAATGTCTCATATTGTTGGGCAAGAATTTCTCTATTATTTGCCAAGACCTCATCTGTTCCTCCAAATTGTTCTTTCAAGGCAATCCAGAGGTCATGGGCAGTGTCATGATGCATTAGCCCAGAATAGATTTCATTGGCAGTGCCATGGCCAGAATTCCATGGGCTTTTGCATCAATTTCAAGCAACTTCTTATCCTCATCTGAGTATTGCTCCCTCCTCTTCGGAACCATTTGATTGGTTTCGGGTTATTTACCATAGGCTTGTGTGGACCATGTACCACTGATGTCCAACACCCTGCGCTGTTAACAGACAGGTGATGGAGCATACGTCTTTGCCATATGTTGTACTCATTCCTAACCAGCATTGGTGGCTTGGTTGAGGAACCAGTATTGTGAGGATCATTGGAGGGAGTAGTCATTTTCAGTTCAAAAACATTTAGTTCAAGCTTTTAAAAGTTTTAGACAGACCACAACAAACTCAATGAGAACCAAGAAAAGATCTCAGGATGAATGAGCAGAAATACAGAAAATTCAATCTCTATAACCGTTTCTTGCAAAAACAAAAGCTAATTCAATCAAACTTAGATCTTGAATAGCAGTTTCAATGATCAATTATTAGATCGATCAATGATTAACCTGCTCTGATACCATTTGACAGGATCAGCGATCACAAGTTTGATGTATTAGATTCAAAGCAGCGGAATACAAACAGGAATTAGACAAATTGTAGCAAGCAATCGATACTTGTATGCATTAAGAGCGCATACGGTTATAGGGAGAGAATATATATTTCTGATTTCAAGGAATGTTTATAGATGTAGAATATTTCTAATCAAATCATTCGTTCATTCATTCATTCCACACATTCCTCGCCGTTACAATAAGTTGTCACTCCTTATATAGAGTGCAACAATCACTGCTGTTATCACGGAAAGTGACAACTGGCAGATCTAATACAAAAATAACTATCTTAACAAACTACTGAAATGTTCACAACTACTGAGAACATATCAGCATGTTAAGTACAAAATATAAAACTACTGAAGCTACAACGACTGAAGAACAAGCTCTTCAGTCGTTTTACAAAACTACTGAAACATAAAACTACTGAAACTATAAAATATAAAACTACTGATATCACAACTACTGAAGAAGTACTCTTCAGCAGTTGTGACAAACTACTGAGGCTTCAGTACTTGATCTTCAGACTTTGACCTTCAGGTGTTTCATCAGCTGATGACTTCAGTAGATATCATCCGCTGATGTCTTCAGTCTTTGTCTTCAGACTTTGTACATCAGTTGTTGATCTTCAGCACTTGTAAACTCTTCAGCTGTTGTACTTCAGTACTTTGGTCTTTCAGCTTCAGCACTTGTGTTCTTCAGCTGTTGTACTTCAGCACTTTAGTTCTTCAGCTGTTGAAGTCTTCAGCACTTGATCTTCAGCTGTTGAAGTCTTCAGCACTTGTCAAACTGCTGATGAGTCTTTCAGCAGTTGTTGTGATACCATGTGGGACTTAGAGGTTTTCTGATCTTGGCTCATTGGTTCTTTTGGTCCAACAATAATAGGGCTACTAAGGTCCAAATAAGGAGTGAAGCTCAATGTTAAAAGCCAATCCACACATAGACAGGAGGCAGACAATATTTAGTTGAATTGAAGCCCATCGAGAAAAAACCAACATAAATTTAATTGGGCTCAACCAGCCCAATTGAATGAGCCTAGGCCACAGTAATACCAAAACACACTTTGCAGTTTGCAGTATAATTAGAGAGATATGCACAAATTGAGTATTAGGCCGTATTCGGAACCGGGGTACAGGCCCACTGGTTCTTTTGGACCTACCCAGTGTACTTGGTTAGGGTATGGGTGGGGTCCGAGTCACGTATGGAGTCAAGTACAACCAGTATTGTGTTTTGTTTTTGAATATTTTTATTTGGCAACGGCTAAAAACAAAATCGTTGACAACAGCTACAATTTAGACCGTTTTGGCTATAACTTAAGACAATAATCAGATCTTACCTTCGTTTGAAGAACATCATGACTATATTGCAAATACAACGTGATATGTATTGTTTCATTTGTTTTAGAAAACGATTAAGAAAAAGATATCAAATATTTTTTAAGAATCCTAAATTTAACAATATTACATAAATAGATTTTGAAATATATTCTAAAATTTAAAAGAATATAATCAATGCATGAGGTACCAACGTGACTCGAAGAGAAGAGATGTTTAAATCATACAAAAGATAGGTAATTAATAAAAGGAATTGTAATATTATCTTCAAATTGAGTAAATATAAATTTAAGAAATTGTAATTTAAATTTTATGTTGGAACAGGGTAGGAACCGGTGCGGGTCGGGTCCAGGTATACACCCGGTAGGATCAAGTCCGGGTACTATACGAAACAAAGGAACCAGGTAGGAACTTAAACCGGTTACAGGTGGTACCCGTCAGGTTGGATCTTACTCGGTTTTTTTTTGTGCATCTCTACCTTTAAGTAGTAGTTATACTCCATTACTCCAAATGCAACACACATAAGGATACCCAAAGAACTTAAGGGTGATCGTTAGTACCTCTAGATAGAGTTGTAAATTAAACGAACATTTAATGAACAGTTTGTAAACTATTCGGCGGGAAGTTCGTTGATGTTCATTTGTATAATAAATGAACAAACATGAGCAAGAAAGTTTCATTTGTTAAGTTAAAGAAGCGGATATGAACAAATGTTGTGTTAGTTCATCTATTTTCATAAATGTTAAATAATATGTTTATTTATATTTGTTTTTGTTTATTCATCTAAAGTTTTGATGTGTTTACTTCACTGGTTTTAATGTTTATAAAATATGAAATTCAAGCTATACTATAGTATCCTTTAACATCCCTCATCGGATTATTTTCAACTTTAGTTGATGCTAAAGCTTGACAACCTTCATAATTGTGTTAATTGTGTTTATGATAATTATGTCAAGTATTTAGATAATGAGGTTAAGTTTGTTGTAACGTTTGACAAGCTTTCGTTTGTATTTGTTTATGTTCATGAATATTTGTTTATGTTCGATTGTATTTGTTGTGTTCATTTATGTTTGTTAAGTATTCGCAAACAATTTTAATTTTCTTAATGAATGAAAATGAACGATAAATCTCGTTCGATAAGTGTTCATTAACAACTTTATTTTTTTAATAAACAAACACGAACAAGACATTGTTACATTCGTTTAATTCATTTACAACCCTACATCTAGAAGATTCATCTAGAGATTTGGAAGTAGGGTCTAACATATCCAAGTTATTGATTTGGAAGTAGGGTCTTAACATATCCAAGTTATTGATTTGGAAGTAGGGTCTAACATATCTGCAGGACCGTTGAAGGGTATGCAAATACAACACAACAACACAAAAAGAAGAGTTGGTTAAGAACACTCAACTTAATCAGACAGTGAAACTGGTTAACCTCAATAGATGACACTAAGAACACAAGTAAGTATGAGACAGAACAAGATAACAAGATACACAAAGAGATGGTTTTCAAGATTGTAGTATATTGTCTTTTCAAGTTCTATTACAAGTGTTACAAAACATAAAAGAAAATTACAAGTACTTGAGATACATATACTACATCCTACAGCCGGCCATACTTTGAAGGCTAGCTGGATACAATTGACTAGATACAAAACAAAATCAATTGTAGAGTCAAAAGGCAGATTGCCTTTTGACTAGTGACTATGACATGCCATAGCTCACATCCTAATCTATTACAAAAAGGATAAAGTACATGAAGTAGAAAGTTTACAGAATCAAGACCTCAATGTATAGTTACTAAAAGTATGGACCTTTTCCCCAACTTGTGAAAGTTGGTGACTTTACAGAGTTGCAGCGGAAATGTATCCTACTTTATGTAAAATCCATCAGATAAAGCATGTATCCTAAAAGTCTTCGGAAGTTTTCTATCTTCAAGTGTTGGCTTCGGAAGACTTTGTCTCTGAAGCTTCGGAAGATTTCATCTTTGGCTTCAGAAGATATTGGTTTTGGCTTCGGAAGATATTGGTCTTGGCTTCGAAAGATTTCACACTTAGAATAATTCTGTTGCTTGTGTGAAACTTCCGAAGCATTCTTCTTCAGTACCTATGTGTATGCATGCAGGAGAGACATTGAGTGTTTGGGTTGCATTAGCTTCTTCATATAATCTCTACAAACTCCCCCTAGGCTGATACTACCAAAACACTTAAAGACTTCAGATATTTACAGTCCTCATCAGAATAATGACCATCCCTTTCTTCATGAGATGATCAGGATCTTTCAGACTGTTAAAATGTCTTCTCATGTAAAAGAGATCATGCAGAGGTGTAGACATCCTCAATGCCATGAAGCAAACATATAAGTAACACTAATTGTTTCTTCAAAAGCGTTTATTCTTGTATTAAAAAGTTCTAAACTATGAAAAGTACTTAAAGAAGTAACCCTTATCTGCTTTTGAAGCCAACATGGATAAGTGATCAGTGGTATTAGGAAAGAGCAACATCTCTAAAAAATTTTAAAACATATGGTATTCTATTAAGAAGAAATTCCTGTGATGTTTTGCCATATTTGTTGATCATAACTATCTTATTCTAGATATAACAGACAATGTTAACTCTTTTTATGTAGAAAGTTACAGAGAACTTTCAATCAACTAGCATAGATCCTGATGCTTTAATTTTCATCGACTCCATTTTACTAAAGAGCTCTAGGTGCACTAAATACTACTCAATGCCTCTTTATTGCAAAGTATCAAATTTAAGTTTTTAAACTCAGGCACATGGTCACTTCTTATGATCGTTAATCTCATAGTATATTTTTTACTCTCAATGTTCACAATAAAGGTCTTCAAGGTCACAATTGTCTCATTATTGTTTATTAAAAAAAGACCAAATATAGTAATTGCAAGGGAGAGGAAACAAAGTTTACCTCTTTCCACCTGTGAGATCTTAATGTTGTTTTTTAATCTTTAAGACATGAAAAACAATGGTTGATATGTATAAGTTCTTTAGGTAGTCCTCTAACAAATTCTTTTTTTACTGGTTCATTATTTTGTTAAATTTTATATTGCCTAGTCTACTACATGAAGAAAGGACTCGTCATTTGATGTCTTAAAAATGAAACAAGACACAATACTCTTTGGTAATGCAAGTCATGAACATTCCTTTTTCTCATATTACAAAGTAGAAGTCTTATCCTCAATTAAGACCTGCTCCTAGAAATAAGCATCCAGTTTTTGTGAATAAGATTCCATGATTTTTGTTACATGTTTGAGAGACGCTAAAAGAGATGATAATCGAATAGTTATATGAAGTAAAGCAAGCTTAGTTATACAACGATATTCTCAAAATGAAGGGATAGGTTCTTATGAGACTTTAGCACCTCTGCAAGAGATGTTAGCGAATTTGTTCTAACATTTTTAGCATCTAAAGAATTTAGCTTCTAACAAATTGATATTAAGAGTGTCTTCCTTATCTACAAATTACAAGATGAAGTGTATGTGTGTCACCCATTATGTTTTGAGAATCCACACCCTCATCATTATGTGTATAAGCTTGATAACACATTGTATTGCCTTAAGCATGTTCTTAGGGGTCGCGATTTCAAACATGAAGCAACAATTATTATATTTGGGTTATAATATACAACCTAGGATTATGTTGAGGTTCATATGTTTAATTAAAAGAGTCATGTCGGTTAACTTGCTTATCCATTTAATTTAATAGGCCGATCTATCAATTGTTTAGATAAAAGGCTAGCCCCTAACCCTCTTATTACCCATTTAACCTAATATTAATCTAACCCACAAAGCCGATTAATATGTTTATAACTACTACATGCCAACACATTGGACAGATTCTATGAATCTCACTTTCTAGTAAAAGTATTTAATAGGCACTCAAAATCAATAACCTAATACCATATAAGGTTTAATTACTAAAAACGATGTGTACTTTTATGTGAAAACAAAGTTGTAAATTAATGTGTTTAATCAGACTATATTGCAACGTTCCAGTTGATGATTATAACTGTCAAAAGTTGACAATCACATAACCAATAACTCCAGTGGGTGTAAAAAACTTGCCCATCAACAACTTTGATGGTGCTAATGTTGATCAATCCATGTTACCACTACTAGATAAGTTACTACTGATGGACCAAGTTGCCAGTGATCATCAGTAACTATTTTTCTTCCGAAGCCCAAGTTGCCGTTGATGAGAGTTAAGGTTGTGAATTTATAACACGACACACGCCTAACATGGAATTCACTAGTTGAGTTTAGTATAAATGAGATCATATGGGTTTCAAGTAGAATTTACAAACCTATCTAGCTAAATTGGTTCCGTTTTATGTTATAAGTTAAATTGCTTAAATGTTTTATTTTATAAATATAAAACCTAAAGAGATATCAAGATAAAATTTTTATAACTAAAATATAATGGTTTATACTAAGTGTATTTTTTGTTGTTAAATAGTATCACAAAGTATTAATAGGTGAAAATTTATAATAATAAAAAAAATTCAGGTTTAACAGGAAATCAGAAACACATTATCTTCATATCTGACATGTTTAGCTTCCAGTTGGAGCACAGACTGTGGACTTCGATCTAAGTCAACCCCGTTTCCTCTTCTTGAAAACTTTATCATGGGAATATCATACATTAACGCTAAGTTCTTCTTATGTCTCATTAATTAAAGTTCAATATCCCAACACTATCATACCAATGATCTCTACAAGTGACATTACCTACTCGAATCGAACGAAGATGTTCTCTCATGCAATCGTGTTTAACTCGATGACATAACGTTCTACACTTCTAGCCATCATAACCAATAAGACAAACACCAAGTGGTGGTCTTTACCAAGAGAACCAAACAGCATACTATTGTAATATGTAAAATGACCGGTAACAGTGACCCTCTTATAACTATATTAAATATTTATGTTCAATCAGTTCCAAGTGAAGGGTAACTGTTCAATATAGATCATAGGTGCTAGGCATAGCCGTATAAAACTGAGATTCAGTTGAAAGACCAAACTAGAAATTACAGTTGAAACCAAACAAGACATTACAGTTCAAAAAACCAAAACTCAAGTTAAACAGAGAAACATAAGAGATTTCTGCATCTCCCCTTTCGCCTATCTTCGTGTCACCAGAGAATGTGTGACGGTATGTAATCCAAAATGCAAGTTTTACATCTCAAACAATATTACAATTATGAAAAACTCGATTGAAATAAGTACAGAACAATACCTTCGATCACCTCTATAACTGATATGTATCAATAATTCACAGTCCTCCAGGATTACTTCACAATTCTCCTAAGCAGCAATTCCTGAAAGTAATATTAGGTTCAATAAGCACACACAAAATACAAGAAAGATAGATGCCCATATTAACAAATATTTGGACTCCAACTCTGTATCTAATCAATGTACTTTGTAGCTTAACAGTTACATAATTTATGAATTTAGTAAGAAGTTACCTGTATTTGATCTATTTGCAACACTATAACCATCATAGCCGACGGGTTTTTTCTGTATGCCATCCGAACCTCCAAAACCATAATTAAACAAACCCAAAATATCAAGATCAGGAGATGGTGACCGCCAATCACCATCATCTGTCACACCAAATGATGACCCAACTGCAATGCCATTACCAATCTTCCTGCCATATGTAGTTGTCTTCACTCTATTATCACCACCAATGAAGCTACCAGAATTCGGAGTACCCCAAATATCTCCAAAACCATAATCACTCAAATTTGGCGATTATTAGTGTAGTTTTGATCCCCATATCCCCAAATGTCATGATTTGTTGAGTTCAATACAGAAGCATTTCCATCACCACCACCATAGCCAATTGGACCGGCGAACCTGTTTGGAGTTGCACTGTAAAAGGAGTTAACCGACCGCGTGTGTCCAATATTAGAACTAAAGTTTCCATTTCCACCATAGCTGGCGCCTAATACAGAATCAGAAACAGGTGCTGTGTTATAGCTAGACGAGCCAAAACCATTTCGACCCATGGTTACAGGACTATATCTACCATCAACTGTAAGTCCATAACCTCCGAGAGAATTGGGACTGTATCCCTGAGCATAGCCGCTTGAATAACTACCAACTCTACTAAAACCGTAAGTATATCCACCTACATTACTCCGGTTAGGCCCAGGAGACGATTCTTTAGGCACTGCTCGCTTAACTTCCACCATTTTACCATTGAGTTCATGGAAGGTTTTATGCAAGACTTTATCCACGGACTCCTCGGAATCATAAGTGATGAACCCAAAACCTCTAGGCCTTTGAGTGTTGTGATCATACATCACCACGGCATCTGTGGTTGATCCAAACTGGTCAAAGTAGTTCTTGAAGTCACTCTCGGTGACTGTAGACGCTAACCCCCCTACGAAAAGCTTTTTTGTGCGGATGGGACCTTGAATGCTCCCATGGCTCCTGTTAACAACTTGTTGATCATCCCTTGGGACAGCCTTCTTTGCCTCTACCTGTTGCAAATTATATCAATTTCAAAACATATAACAAATGTAAGAGCAATGCAACGTCACAGATTCAATTCAACAGTCAGAAATTTGTTATCTTTAAACAAACTGTCATAAAAAAATATCATCTTTAAACAAATCTTTGAAGATATGGATCAGAACAGAAGATTTAGAACTCACAGTTCTACCATCAATGATATGCCTATCTTTGACAACTCGTTCAGCAACCGTAGGATCCGAGAAAACAACAAAACCGAAGCCACGGGCGCGACCTGTGGTTCGATCTTTCATGATAACAGCTTCAATCACTTGTCCAAATGTTTGAAAATACTCTTTCAACGTTCTTCATTGGTGTCCCATGATATTCCCCCGATGAACAACTTTCCAGCCTCCATTTCTATCCCAAATTGATTCATTTCCATCAACTCAACCAGAAATTATATATAATTCAATCTTTACACACTTTAATAATTCACAATCTATTAGTTGAAGAATCAATTACGTTAGCAGCAGAACAATTACAGTGCAGATTGATTATTACAGACGAAATTACCAGAAGTTTTGACGTTACTTGGCGATTGAGAAACGGATATTCCCGAAATTAATCAAATAGCATTGGATCTTCCACAGATCGATACTTAATCAGCACGCAACAGAGAATTTCAACAATAAAACGAAGAATTTATGGGGTTTTTTAAAGTTTTGAGTTGATAATGGTGAGTTGATGAGAGGAATTGATTGATTATGAGATGTGAAAATGTAAGATCTGATTGAAGGGTGAAGTAAGAGAGGTCGAGAGGCGCCCCCTTTTAGGGAATTCAACGATGGTGTTCTACTTATGGGATGAGTATTTTGAAGAAGAAGAAGAAGAAGATGGAAGATACATGATTACAGAGGGATGAAGGAAGAAGAAGAAGAAGAAGAAGAAGAAGAAGAAGAAGAAGAAGATGGAAAATACATGATTACAGAAGGATGAAGGAAGAAGAAGAAGAAGAAGAAGAAGAAGAAGAAGACGAAGAAGAAGACGAAGAAGAAGAAGAAGAAGACAGCTTACAAGGGACGACCATGGAGGTTGGGTTGTGGGTGTGACTTCATTCTCTTATACTATACACTAGATTAGATTATTTATTTATTATTATTATTAATAAAATTATTTTATTTTTATTTTATTTTTCACTTTTAAAGTTTCCAAAAACAAGATCTAGGTGTTGCATCGCATGAATATTGTCTTGGTTGTCAAAATTACAGGATGATTAGAATCCGTTGATATCATCAAAAGGTTTACAAAGAAAGATAAATATCCAACCTTGTTTTTTCTTCTAATTGAAATTAAAAATTCAACATTTTATATTTATAAAAAAATACGTTTTGCTCAACCTAAGTACGTAAAGTTTGGTCTTGAACACGTTTAGATAAACTAAGTTTTTGACTAATTTTTTAATTAGTTTTTATTAAGTCGGTCACGGATTATAAATCTCTCGCCTTTTGTTGTCCGATATCGACAAAAGATAATTCAAACTTGAAACTTTAACATAATCATATAAAGTTTACACATTATACACGACAAACTAAACATAAGAGTAATGGTGTTAATTTTATTTTTACACATCAAAATAAAGTAGTAACTAAATATTTTAGACTTTATAATAGTTTAGATTTTTGTTCTTTGATTTTAGAATCACAACTGAAACACTAATTTTAATTTTACTCTATACCACAACTAATCACATCAACTTAAAATAGGTGGATCTTTCAAAAGAAGTTTTATCACACTAGCTTCAAATTACATTGCCATTGAATCGAAACTCCCCCATTAGGAGTGGTTTAATGGTGTGTTAATTTGCTATGGATGTTAATACCCGAAAAATCTAGAACTAGTATTCAGGTATGAGACAATTATGTATGAGATTAGTTTTATATATTTTTGTTAATAAGACAATTTTGAAATTTAATGATAACTTACTAGATTCATGTACTTATTATTAACAGAACATACACCATTAAAATTTCAATTCCAATTATTATTTCCCTTGACCCTTGTATGGTAATGCTTTATTCTAGTAAATTCACTGTAGTAAATTAACATTGCTTTTTGATGACATTATTTATAGTTTGTAAAATATGTAACTTAGCTTTTGAGATTTATCCTAAGATGAAATCTATATATTTTAAACATTTTAGTGGTGGTGTTGATATGTTATATTTCATATTTTAGTTTGTTGTAATCGCAATAATTGAAAATCATATAATAATTAGAATTAGGGTTAATGAACCAAATCAAATAAAGCTTTTTCAATTTACCGTTTAAAATTATAATTATTCATGAACGTATAAATTAAAGAAAAACACTTATTTAGTCCAAAATGTTAAAAATATCTCTATTAGTGATTAATAACTTAGTCTTATTTCATGCATTGTTTAGAACTATAGTTGCTCTCTCTCTCTCTCAAATGTATACCAAAAAACTTGACATGAAGAAATTCCAAATAGAAGCTTTAAATCGAAGAGAGGCAACGACTTTCGTACTCAATTGGCGGTAAGGATAGTTCGTTGGTAATTGTGATGTGGAGATGGTGAGTGAGAGAGAGAGAGAGAGAGAGATAGAAAAGGAAAAAAAAGATGAGAGTGAGATTAAAGGGAGGGGGAAAGAGAAAGGTCTGTGCCGGTTGCTCAGATCTCTTATGGCGGGAGAGGGGGCCCTAGGTGTGGGAGAGGGCGTGTGTAGTGATTGTTATACTATCATGGGCCTTATAGTAATTTACATCGACTTAACCAAACAACATTAATAGTGATAATGAATAGGATGAAAAAAATAAACTACTGGACTAAAAAAACATTTTTAAAACTTAAGACTAAAATAACTTTTTCATCAAACCTAAAGGACTGAAATAGAAATTTACTCATTTTAAAATATATTAAATTAAATTAAAGATAAAGTTGGAATTGGATGATGGATGTGTGAAAGACAGAGAGGATTTCCTCATCCAAGAACTGGAACATGCATCATTCACTCACATATTTTTTTATATATTTATTTTCGATTATTATAAAAGTTACAATATATTTTATTTATAATAGTTTATTCATATGTTTAGTAACAATTATTCATACTGTTGGTCTTGTTTGTACGCTTGACTTGGGTTACACGCAAGGAGGCTTGTTAATTTTGAACGATATATTTGGTTAATAAAAGAAAAGAACTGTAATTAATGTAAATTTTATAACATATATGCAATTATCTATTTTGATATAAACTTAACACTTGGTGAGTTATAACTTGTCGGAATAAGAAAATTATGTAATTATCATAACAACTTAGTTTATTGAATAAACTGATTTTGAAGAAAAGAATATTAGCTCTGAATAATTATTTAAATTGTTTTTATATTATCTGTTTTCATACATATTTATTTCCTTATAAATTTTATAGTAAGTTTAAATGCAGTTCTATGTATATATTTTTTTTGTATAGTCATCCTAAATTCATGAGCATTTTTTTTAAATAACCAGATCACTGTTAAAACCATAATTTCTGTACTGGATTAAATAGAGAAAATAAAATTATATTAAGTGACATATATTGGAACTTTGAAGCAACCAAAATGATTCACTAGAAAATAATTCCTAGGCCAAATACCGTATCACATGTTTAATTTGTTTCATTCTTTTATTAGTTAAATATATATTAATCCGAATCATTTTATTGATAATCAAAAGTGACGTTAAATATATAAGAATGTTGACATGCATCGAGGACCCTTGAGGTGTCACACCCTCATCCTTTGGGTAGGCCACATGGTTTCAACTTTCAATCCAATCGGGATGTGGCTGGCCTGGTGCCACAAAGAATATATTTATTATTTCTAAAATCTTACATGTTAACGTCAATGATTAGCCCTAAAAATACACTTCTCTTTTATAAAAACATTCGTTTTCATAATCTACTATTCGGTGTGACCATCGTTATACAACCGGGATTATAAAAGATGAAAGATTTGATTGTTATAATTTATACATTAGAACTAACCGCCCGAAAAAAAATTACTTACGAAACACTGATAAAAAAGAATAATAGAAAAAACATATTATAAAAAATAAATACCCCAAAACAAGAAAAAAAGCGAATGCATGAATGATGAGTTTAGTATAATTAACGAGCTCGGTTGTAAATTGATTAAATTAAATCTCAATTTTCAGGATAAAAGATCTCAAGATTTCAGGAATCTCATCCTTACTTTTAAGAAAGAAGACCAAGTATATCTTGTGAAGTCATATGTGATCAAAAGACAATATAAAGTTCTTCCTAAACTTATTACGTTGTTGGGACAAAGAAATCCATATGTCATAAGTGTAGGGGAGTAGTGATGGAGTTCATTTTCTTTGGTTTGTGAGACACTTTGTGTTGCTTTCCTTTCAGATAAATGGTCATCACTTGTTAACTCTTTTTTTGTACATGTTTTCTTTCTTGAGGGCTTATATGCTCTTGAGTAATGATCAAGCCAAGCTTGAGAACAATGCACTCTTGCTCAGTGAAGAGCATGTTATGTTTCTGGTCACAAATTTGAGATATATTCAAGAGATTGTATCCGAGCTCGATCACAAAGTTTACATTCTCAATGTTAAGCTTACCATTTATGACACTGCCCTCTAGTGATGTAACCACCTAATTCACCTTCAATAGCAACTAGCCATCTATCAATTTTCTTAAAGTTTTGAAGCAAAGAGTCATTGCTAGTCATGTGCCTGGAACAACCACTATAAATGATTCATACATTTCTTTTGGTCTTCAGTTGTTCCTGCCCATACAAAAAGATGATTAGTTGCATTTGAAAACCCGAGCCTTACTAGTCTTGGGCTTATCAAGATAAATTGAAGATAGTTCAACAATTATTGATCCTATATGCAAGGTTTGAGGATCCTTAGTTGTTGTTCATGAAGAACTATAGTCACATGGCCCTCCTTCATCTTCCACACCATCTTTAGAAGATTAGACTTAGCCTTCAAAACTTCGAAAGTTTTTATGAGTTTAAAAGTTTTGGAGATTGAACCTTTGGAAGCTTTGTATCCACTACAACAAACTTCAGTGTTTCAGAAGTATTTTTTTCTTTTGAGACTAAACTTGCTTCCAAAGTTAGTTTTCCACTTATCCTCTTTTTGTTCACCTTGGAGCTTCCGAAGGAAAGTGATTTTCCTTCCGAAGCTATTTTATTCTTCCTGTCAAAAGTCTTCTTCTTGTTTATGTGGATGGTACTCTTAGGATTTTAGATGCAATACTTAGAATAATCAGTTGTACTACCACACATGATGCATTCCACATGCATACTTCTAAGGGTCTTCTTCTGAGGTGTTGGATCAAGTAAGGCTGGTGCAACTAATTCCGAAGACAACTGCTGAACTTCCGAAGACAAGTCTAAGGAACTTTCGAAGATAAGCTTCAGCTTCCGAAAGTCTCTGCTCTTCCGAAGCTCAACACTTAGAAGAAATGAAGACTACAACTTCCAAAGTATGATGTCCCAAGGAAGTCTTGGAAGAAGTAGTCACTTCCCAAGTATAAGTTGCTTCGGAAGAACAAGTTCTTTCGAATCCAGTTAACCTTTGAAAGTAGCTACTATGAAAAGTGGACATAAATATGATCTCTCTGACACTTCGCTGCACATCTTTGAGATACTGCCTGGAACTTTCCCACATCCATGTAGTTAACCATACTTTATTCCACTGTTCACACCTTATGAGTTAGTACAATGCCAACTTTAGTTGGTGACAAAAGGTAAGTCATGGACATGTCATGACTACCATATCTTAGATAATACTTTATCTAAGATACCTTAACTTTAACTTTGTAGTATTTGCTTTAGTCTAAGGTTTCCAGCTGGTATCAAAGTATATTCGGCTGTAGGTAGTAGTATATATAGTTTCTCATTGTAACTCATGTATAATGCTTATAAGAGTCTTATAAAACTTTGAGTTGAGAAGTAATATATACAAGTATTTTGAAAATTATTCTGTTGTGTTTTCTTTGATTTACTTAGTATATTATAATTAACTCTTAGAAGAACTCTGAATCATCACAAACCTAAGTGTTATTTAGTGAGTTTGAGAGAAAAGATACTTGTGTTGAGTGTAAAAACTGATCCTGCAATTGGTATCAAAGATTTTTAGGCTCTTGATTGTGTGATCTTAACATCCTAATCAACTTCTTATTCACTCACCTACTTAGTACACTCAAATATGGCCCTTAAACAAAAATCTGAAGTTGAGATGGGGACGATGACTAAAGCACCTATCATCACCCTTGAAAACGTTAAACAATGGAGCAGACGCATAGAAGGCTTCATTAGGTATCAAGATGGAAAAATGTGGCAATCTATTGTCAATGGTCCGTACAAACCAAAGGTGGCTGCATCTGGTGGAAATGGTGCCATGATAGAAAAGGCCGTTGAAGATTACTCTGATGAAGACGAGAAGAAGATAGACATTAATAGTAATGCCATGACGGTTCATATGACTACTATACCTAACTCCATAATGGTGGGGGTTCGAGCACTGCAAGTCAGCAAATGATCTGTTTGATGCATTATCTCAAATGTACTCAAGCTCCAAAGCTTCAAAGAAAGATTCACTAAAGCAGTAGTTTGAGAACTTCACTCATGTTGCTAGAAAGACTCTCAGCCAGCAATACTTTAGGTAGATGGATCTTATCTCTTCCCTTCAGTCTGTGGGAATTGTCCTTGAATTAAGAGATCTCACTTGAAAATTCATGAGTGCACTCCCAAATGAGTGAACGTTCTACCGTGTCTCTATCAAGAGGACACAAAACTTGAACTTCCTCACCATGACTGAACTATATGACATCGTTGATGGATACCATGTAGAGATGCATAACAAGAAGGGCATTTAGATGAATAGACCTTCAAGCCTTAATGCTAGCAATGCTTTAATGGTTGCTGAAGGCTCAGGACACCCCCAACCTCAGCAGTACCTGACATATTCTCAACAACCATCCGGTTCTTCAGGACCCTACATCATATTCCCTGAGACTCCAAGGTCTCAACAGGCTTAGCAAGGTTCTTTTCAGGACAACTATGCCTTTTTCTCAAGAAGTGGGTACTCTGGTGATCATCAGTATTGCTTTGATGATCTAGAGTGCTTTAGTCCAGATCATGTAGAGTATGTGGACATAGTCCAACAAATGGCTTTGCTGATCTACTGAGCAAAGAAGTTCTAAGCAAAGAAGTTCTTTAAAAGAACTGGAAGGCAGTTCCCTCAAAACCCAACTAGCAGTAAGTTTGGGTTTGACAAAACCAAGGCCAAATGTTACAGTTGTAACTAACTTGGTTATTTTTAAGGGAATGTAAGGATCCCAAGTCAAATCTGAGAACCTCACAAGCCTCTTCACATCCCTCTACACCTAAAGCCACTGGGAAGTCAACTGAAACAACAGCTGTAGCTCAAGAAGTTGATTGGAGCTTTATGGTGCAATATGTCATCCCTTCTCAAGCACTCATGGCTGGAACAGATAACTAAAAGGTATATGAACATCTCTGTACTCCAGCCTGTATTGCTAAAGTTAAGTTATATCAGGACTACAATATGGAAATTAAATCTGATACTGAGTCTTTAAATATCTTAAAACCTGATTTTAAAAGGGCTGAAACTGACTATCAAAAGAAAATTGATGAGTTCGAGAAAACTGTGTCCTTGTTAAAACATGAACATACAAACTACAAGACTCAAATCAAGGATTTAATATCTAAATTTTTTGAGGCTCAAGCCCAGCTTGTCACAGTTGAGGCTCAAGCTCGAAAGCATGCTATCTCAGAGCAAAACTTTCAAGCCATTCTTGCATCATCCTCTCACTCCAAACTTTGTTATTAAAACAAAGGTGGGTTGAAAACCAATGAAATTGCTCCACCACACTCTTATGAGGCTATTAGACAACTAAGATGTGGTACTGAAGAGCAAGAGGTTCCATCTGTTGACCCACCTTCCCATGAGTCAAAAAGTGATGAAACTTTGAGGACCATCACATGGAAGAATTAGGTAAACCAAACCCCTCTTACCAGGATGACCAATCCCTAACCACCAAAGCCAGAAGAAGTCGGGCTAAGGCAGCCATAAAAACTACCAAGAAGTAGCTGAATCTAAGCTAAAGATTGACCTAAAGCAAAAGGGTGTATTCATCTTAGTTGGATTTCAAGTGGTAGGAACTTCTGATCCTGGAAAAGTGTGTAGTACCAACACTTCTATCCAACAAAAGGATGAGAAGAAACAAGGATAGAATGCTGATGAAGATAAGAAGAATAAGAAACAACAATCTTCAAGTTCCCAAAAGACTAATATTGCTTGCATAATATATGGTCTGCAAAACTACATGGCTACAGATTGTTACTACAATCCTGCTAGCACACACTATGTAAACAATGTTAAAAGAGAAGGAGTTAGGGAAGGTTTCTCATTTGGACCCTATCATATGGTTCAAGTGATGAAAAAGGGAAAGCTTGTTTCCGAAGCAAGGTTTTTTCGGAAGAAAGTCTTTCTTCCGAAGGGAAAATGACTTCAAAAGTTAAAGCTGTTAAGACTCAAAAGAATAAGAGAGTCCCCTTGAAACCATCCCAGAAGAAGACTGCTTCGGAAGTAAAGGTGATGAAGACTTCTATCGAAAAGAAAGAAGCTTTGAAAGAATGTCATGCTGCTCAAGCTTCATCAAGCTCATACTCAATGATTATCCAAGGGATGGAATGGAAGATCAAAGAAGATGCAGCAGCCCAAAACTCTTCTTCATAAACACATATTGAACCCCCATGCATAAATTTTGGTTCAGTATCATTATCATCATTGGAAAGGCCCAAGAGCAACAAGGCTTGGGTTTCCAATCAAAACTAACATTTTCACCTTATGTCAAGGACATACATATGACAAGAACAATAATTTGTGGATTGTAGATAGTGGATGATCCAAGCATGTGACAGGAACAAATCTCTCATTCAATAATTTCAATATTTAGATGGAGGTCCTGTTCAATTTGGAGGTGAGGCTGGAGGATATATTTATGGCAGAGAGAGTGTATCCAATGACAAGTTAAAAGTTGACAAAGTACACTTTGTCAAATAGCTTGAAGACAACCTGTTAAGTGTTTCTCAATTCTATGATCAAAAGCATCAAATGCTTTTCATAGAACATGAGTGCATTATCCTCAGACCAGGGATGACCATTCCTCAGGAATTGGTGCTTCTTAGATCTCCTAAGAAAGGGGATATGTGAAAGCTAGATAAGAACACTGCTTTCCTACTGGGTGAAGTATCATGCTTTCTTTCTAAAGTTGATGGTGATGAGTCAACACTATGGCATAAACGTATGTGTCATGTAAATTTTAAAACCATGAACAAATTGGTTAAAACTAACTTGGTAAATGGTTTGCCTAAAAAGGAATTTTTCTGCAGAGATAATTGTGTTGCATGCCTAAAAGGGAAGCAACACAGAGCATCTCATAAATCCAAAGTTGTTAAATCTATCACCACTCCATTACACTTATTGCACATGGATCTATTTGATCCCAAAATTCTAACGAGCATTGGAAGGAAATCATACCACATTGTGATTGTTGATATTTTACAAGATTTACATAGGTATTGCAGGGCCGATGAAGGGTATGCAAATACAACACAACAACACAATAAGAAGAGTTGCTAATAATACTTAACAAATCAAATAGGGAACTCGTTAACCTTTGTAATGATACTAAGAACACAAGTATGAGACAAAACAGGATAGCAAAACACATAAGGAGTTGGTTTTTCAAGATTGTAGTATATTGCTTTCTCAAGTTCTATTACAAATGTTACAAAGCATACTTGAAAGTTACAAGTACTTGAGATACATATACTACATCCTACAGCTGGCCATACTCTGAAGGCCAGCTGGATACAATTGACTAGACAACAAACAAAATCAAATGTAGAGTCAAAAGGCAGATTGCCTTTTGACTAGTGACTATGACATGCCATAGCTCATATCCTAATATATTACAAAAAGGATAAAATACACAAAGTAGAAAGTTACAGACTCAAGACCTTAATGTACAGTTACCAAAAGCATGGACCTTTTCACCAACTTATGAAAGTTGGTGACTTTACAGAGTTGTAGCAGAAAGGGGTCCAACTTTATAGAAAAGTACATCAGATAAAGCATGTCTTCAAAAGTCTTTGGAAGAAATATGTATTCAAGTGTAAGCTTCGGAAGACTTTGTCTTTGAAGCTTCGAAAGACTTCATCTTTGGCTTCGGAAGATGTTGGTCTTGGCTTCGGAAGATTTGACACTTAAAATATTTATGATGCTGATGTGAAACTTTCAAAGCATTCTACTTTAGTACATTTGTGCACTCATGTAGGAGAGACTTTAGGTGTTTGGGTTGCATCAGCCTTTATATTTAATCCTTACAAACTCCCCCTAGGCTGATGCTACCAAAACACTTGAAGAATTCAGATATTAACCATCCTCATCAGGATAATGACCATCCCTTTCTTCATGAGATGATCAGGATCACTCAGACTCTCAAAATATCTTCTCATGTCAAAGAGATCATGTAGTGGCAGAGTAAACATATCTTGCCATGTGTAAATATTTTCAATACCCTGATCTCTGATGACATGTCATCTTTCCGGATTTGTAGTGTATGTCCACGACAAGATAGATCTTCCTGATACTAGAGGAGCTATTTGAATTAGAGTTGATGTAGCATCCTCTATCTGCACATCCTCTGGATGTTATGACTCATCCTGAGGGTTGGAGATGGATGCTTCTTTCTTCTTCTTTATTGGCTTTGGTTTGGAAGCCATCCTTTTTCTCCTCTTTGAACCTTTTAACTGAGAAGACTGGCATGCAGCACCTGATTGATCTTCTTTGTCTTTCTTAGTTGGGTTTTTCTCTCTCATAGGGTCAGATTGAGAAGGGATAGAACCCTACTGTGGATCAAAAGTGGAAGCTTGCTGAGGTTCAGACAGGTTATGTTGTCTCGAATGGTTCAACCTTAATCTCTACTTTCGGAGGGACCTGACTTGGTAGGGAGTGTAAGTCAACAAGTTCAGCTCTTTGAATCTTCTGCTTGATCACTCTGATATGCTCATCCATGGTGGACAGAGACATAGGACCAAGTCTCCTTCCGGAGAATCCATACAGCTTCAAGAAGCTCATCATCCTCTGCCTATCAGCAGACTTCTTCATACTTTTCTGGATGATGGCTCTTGACTTTGTAGCCTCTTCCCTAACTTCCTTTTGGTGATCTTTTTCTCTTTGACTATCTCAAGTTCAAGTTGTTTGAGGTAGTCGAACTCAATATAGTTAAAAGGTAAGGGAAGAAGTGTAGCAGCCTGATAGAGGCCTATGGCACTCAGGTAGTTGATCATGTTGATCCTATCTTTTTCTTTGTCTACCTGAGGTTTTTATGGCACCACATCCTCTTTCTCAGGACTTTCTTGAACTGGGGAGTGAGAAGGCACATGCTTCTATAATCTTTTCTTTCTTCTTTCTTCTTTGATATGAAGAAGTAGCTTTGCATCCTCTGCCTCCTTTCTTCCCTTTGACGATTCCATGTCAGCCAGTTCATTCAACTCATATAAGGGGAGAGAAATAATATTATCATTGTCGTAGTTCCTGGTCTGCAGGTAGTTGATCCTGACTGCCCTCAACTTATCATTTTGAGTGTTTGGTCTGGGGCAACCCTGATAGCAGACTCCATGAGCCTTGCAGACCTAGTAGAGGAACCTTCTCCCTTTAGCCTCCTTTTTCTCTCTCTCTCTCTCCTCATCCTCAATCTCCTCAGAAGTCATTTTTCTTTTCCCTTTGTCACTCATAGACCTTTATGACTCAGGGTGGAGAGAGCTTTGGCCTTCATTGCTTGGTGTAGCTTCCAAGCTCTGGAAAGAGAGAGGTTGAGATGCACCTCCACCAGCAGGTGTCTCAAAAGGGGTATGAATCACTGCAGTAGTTGATGATGAGACAGGGCTCTCATATTCTACCACTAGGCCTTCAGTCAAGGTTTCCCCTATGAAGCTAATCTTAGGGTCTGCCTCAACATCCAGTTGACCGATGGCATTGCCTGATTGCCTTAGTCTCCTTCTAAAGCTAAACTCTGTAGTGATCCTGTCTTGGATTCTTTGAGCTAGCTTGTCAGCTTGTCTTGATTGGTTTTGGTTGACAAGTGGCATGTTGACTAAATCCATACTTTCATAGAAGTTCAAGGTCTGAAAATTGAAGACCTCTTGCTATCCTTGAACTCTAAGAATGATGAGGGCTCTTCTGTTGTTGTCATACCTCCACCCAATAATAAGATTTGAAGTTGGTGGAGATGACATTGCCCTTTGTATCCTTCCTCAAACAGACTCTGAATGTAGGAGTCTATGGATTCCACATCAATGTGAACTTGAGGAAGTTTCTGAGTATGCACAATTACAAGTGAGGATGGTGAGTCCTCAATGTCCATACTCTCTGAAGAACTCCCAGGTTCTGTGACTGTAATGACTTTCTCCCCCTTTTTGGTAGCATCACCCTCTTGCATAGGTGAGCTATGAGTTAGGTCAATCACACTCATAGGTTGTTGTGTTCCTGGTTGAGCTCCTCTTAAAGGTCTCCCAGCTAGTTGTTCCCTGAGATAAGAAATCTCAAGTTGTTAATCATTGACCTTGTTTTGCAAGGTAGTCACTTGAGTTTCAAGATGACTGGCCTTGGAGACTAAATAGGTGCATGTTTGTGATAGTTTTTGCACCTTTAGTCTTGAGTTCCCCTTATCTTCATCAAAAGAATCATAAGGGGGTGAGATGATTAGACCAAAGTCCTCTCTCTCACCACTAGCTTCAGGTTCTTGGCTAATGGATTTCCTCTGCTCACTGATAGTCTCAGTTGAGGTGTCAATGGGCTGAGTTGCCATGGTTGAGGTCTGAATAATGTAATCACTTGAAAAGTGGCCTATTCCATATGGATATCCTGAACAGATGCAGGAGTATCCACCTCATTAATGGGTTACTAATAGGGCTGGACAGAGGAGACTTAGGAGCACTCATCTCTCTTTAAGAAGTGGGAAAGAAGAGAGAGTCATGGTACTCATTGAAACCTAAGTCTTCATCAGTATAGAAGTCAAGGTTAGGAATTGGTTGGTTTAAATCCAAAGGCTAGGGATGGTAATTGTCCCCTGAAGGTTGATCACTTGAGTGTTGAGTCTCAAAGTGAAGGCTTAAGGCATTCGGGCTTGTGAGCTCATCAGGTTGAGCATGAGAAACCTCAGCACTGATCGTTTAAGTAATGAGAGTGGTGTGCTCCTCAGGAGAAGTGAGAGCTCTAGTGTTCACTTCTTCCTGTGTGGGTGAGTGTATGGGGCCTACACAGACTGAATAGTCTGAGTAGGGATTCGTTTGTGTTTTCTTTGTTTGGTGAGGGTGATTTGTGGCCGTTGAGATGGTTGGGATGTAGAAGGTGTGGGTCAATACTAGCTGGTGCTGCTAGGTTGTCACCTTGAGCAATAAGCTCTAACATTTGGGAAAAGGGCTGTTTCTACCCCAGAGAAGCCAACAGTGGGCTTTCTCAAGATTTTAAAGATGTCAGGCTTCATCTGTCCCAGTTTAAGAATATTACATGTTTCCCTTAACTATGAGCCCAGTTCATAGTTAAGAATGTATTGAACATATCTAGGACACATGTAGTATTCTAAGGAGTCCAAGTTGCAAGCGAATTTTTATAAACAAACTAAGAGTACCTAAACTTGACTCCCTGCACCATCCCATCGACATTGAAGGAGAGATCTTCAAGAATCTGGTCCTATCCACCATGCTTGTTTGAAAAGCTGTGGATAACCACATGGAGCAAGAATTTCCATTTGGATAAGACCTTCCCTTTCTTGAAGATCTTTACAGAGAAGTCTCCCTCATAGCCCATCTGCGCAAAGGAGTGGTTAATAACTTCTTTAGGGAAGAACACCTCACCTTCTTTGTCATCCAGCTGCAGATGAGTGTTGATGATGGCCGGAGTGATGAAGACTGTTCTCCCCTACACTGTGGCAGACAATGCCTTCTCCCCATCCATAACGACCTCTTGGCAGGTCTTCCAAAATTCAAGCAGATGATCCTCATAAGAGTAGGATCAATGGTAAGGGAGGTGAAGTAGTTGGATAGAGCTAAGAAATGGCAAACCTCTGAGAACTGTGGATCTTCTCAGAGTGTACAGAGCAACTTGGTTGTGTTGCCTGTGTAACTACATGGAGAAATCAGGTCATTTCTACGGTTAAGGTTGGCCATTTGTGAGAAAGCTTAAGGATGAAGAGAAGAGAATGAAAAATTTCAGAGTGAAATTTGGGTTTAGGTTTGGAGGAAAGATGAAGATGATAGAAAGAGGGGAAACCATTGGTTATATGTGAAAAGGATTTAAGACAAAGTTAATGAAAGAGGATAAACTTTGAAATCCGTATGTCGGTCCCCCCTCTAAAAAGTAGATTGATTGTTGCTCAAAAAGTAGTTTTCTTGGAAATTAAAAAGTTTCCGAAGGTAAATTGTTTTTGGAAGTTTTAGTGAAAAAGCTTTCGAAGCCAAAATGACTTCGGAAGAATTTCCTAAGATTTTTGAGAAAATTAGCTTCGGAAGAAAATCAAGACTTGAAAGTTTTGTTCAAAAGAACAAAGCTTCTGAGAGTTAATTTGCTTTGGAAGAAAGTTGTCCTTGAAAACATATAAGTGCCTAAAAAGGTTTTTAAGCTTCGGAAGATATTTCAGAAATTTCTTCCGAAGGTAAATTACTTAGGCAATTATTTGTTTTAAAGGCATAAGTTTCTTCCGAAGATAAAAGCATATCTTCCAAAGGATAAAAAATTATAAGAACTCTAAGGAAAGTCTTCAAAAGTTTTCATCCAAAGAAAACAAGAGCTTATGAAGGTAATAAACTAGACAACTTAGGAAACACATATTTTAAGAAATAATAAGAATTAGTTTTAAGAAAAACCTACTCAAAGTTTATCATCCCAATAGCTGATATGAGATACTTAAATCTCTGTTCATCAAAAGCCTTTGTAAACAGATCAACGTATTGTTCATTTGTGTGAACTTTGACTAGTTTAATTAATCCCTTTTCAAAACTATCTCTAATTAAATGATACCTGATGTTGTGTTTTGTCCTTGAGTGCTGCATAGGATTCTTTGTGATAGAGATAGCATTGTTATTGTCTATGTGAATGGGAGTTTCCTTGATGTTTAACCCATAGTCAAGCATCTGATTCTAAATCCAAAGCACTTGAGCATAGCAGCTTGCATAAGCAATGTATTCAGCTTCAGCAGTTGATGCACAAACACAAGATTGGTTCTTGCATTGCCATGTGACAACCCTTCCACCAAGAAAATGGCATCCCCAGATGGACTTTGCAGCCATGTTGCAACCACCATAATCACATCTATATAAGCATACATATTGAATCAGTTTTTTAGGATACCACAGACCAAGTGTTGAAGGACCTTTGAGGTATCTTAGAATCCTTTTAACAGTGATAAGTTGAGCATCTTAGGGTTGGCTTGATATCTTGCACAAATAGATGTGGCAAACATGATATCAGGCCTGCTAGTTGTAAGATACATAAGAGACCCAATCATAGCCCTATATAGTTGTTCATCTACACACTCCCCCTTAAGATCAGGCCCAAGGGAGTGGTTTCTAGCTATGGGTGTTTTAGCAATCTTACAATCAGTCATGTTGAACCTTTTGAGTATGTCTTGAACATGCTTTGATTGACTAATGAAGATGCCATCTTCAACTTGCTTCACTTGAATTCTGTAAGGATTCCTGAAGTCTGATGCAACCCAAAACTGCCTAAGTGTTTCAGCAACATGCACTAAGCACTGAAGTGAAGAATGCTTCGGAAGAATTACACAAAGCATTAGAAAATACTCTAAGTGTAATATCTTCCGAAGCCAAGACCAATATCTTCCGAAGCCAAACATGAAGTCTTCCGAAGCTTCAAGAGACAAAGTCTTCTGAAGCTTCACTCTATGAAGACAGATTTCTTCCGAAGACTTTTAGTACACATGCTTTATCTGATGTACTATTCATAAAGCACCTTTTCCGCTGCGTCTCTGATAAGTCACCAACTTACAAGAGTTGGTGAAAAGGTCCATGCTTTTGGTAACTGTACATTGAGGTCTTGAGTCTGAAACTTTCCACTTTATGTACTTTATCCTTTTATAATGTATAAGGATGTGAGCTATGGCATGTCATAGTCACAAGGTCAAAAGGCAGATATGCCTTTTGATCCTACAATTGATTTTGTTAGTGTCTAGTCAATTGTATCCAGCTGGCTTTCAAAGTATAGCCGGCTGTAGGTTGTAGTATAAGTATTCCAAGTTCTTGTATCTTTCTTATGCTTTGTAACACTTGTAAAAGAACTTGAGAAAGCAATATACTGCTCCCTTGAAAACTATACTCTCTTGTTCTGTCTCTTGCTTTACTGTGTTCTTTGTATCACCTCACCTTTGGTTACCTAGTTCACTGTTTGATTAAGTTTAGTTAATCTTCTCATTGTGTTGTTGTGTTGTAATTGTGTTCAAGCCCTTAAACGATCCTGCAATTGGTATCAGAGCACTCAGGCTCGTGATATAAGATCTAACCATCTTAAGATCCCTCACACACACAAAAACTAAACTCTTCAAATGGCTTCCATCTCAAAGACTGATATGGAGACTGGAACCATGAACAAATCCCCACTGATCACTCTTGGACTTTGACACCTGGTGCATGAGGATGGAAGGCTTCATCAGGTCTCTTGACTCAAGAATGTGGGAATCTGTTGAATATGGACCTTTCATACCCAGCACCCCCTCTGCCACTGGTGCTGGTATGATTCCTAAAGATGTGGCCAACTACTCAGATGAGATAGGAAAAGAGTAGAGATTGACAAGGCCATGACTGCTCTTCAGACTGCTATCCCAAACTCTGTGTACAGAGGTTTTAAGAAGTGCAAGACAGCTAAACAGCTGTGGGATGCACTGAAGCTGATGTATGAAGGCTCCTCTGAAGCCAAGGAGAACAAGAAAGATCTTCTGAAGCAGCAGTTTGAAAATTTCACCTTTAAAGCAGGTGAAACCATGACCCAACAATACTTCAGGTATGTTGAGATTGTGGATACCCTTGTGGTATGGAGGAGTTCCTCTTGAGAACAGACATTGTAAGGAAGTTCATGTCCTCACTTCCTAGGCAATGGACACACTATTGTGTGGTATCAAGAGGACCGAGAACCTTAAAACTCTTACTCTGACAGAGTTATATGGGATTCTCAGTGGATACCAGATGGAGATGAACATACAAGGTTCATCTGGCAACTCTAACAATCAAATGGGTTTAGCCCTTCATGTGGTTGAAAGGGACAGCATAGAACCCCAACATCATCTCCTATGCTACCTGACAACTCACAAAAGGGTCCTTTCATCACCTTCCCGGAGACACCAAGGGAGAACTTTACTCAAGGAAGCCCATTCCAAGAGACAAGTTCTTCTCAAGCCTTTGTGTCTGCAGATGAAAGCTGTGGGAATTATCTCTTCACTCTTGAAGACCTAGACTGTATCCATCCAGATGACCTGGAATACATGGAGATAGTTCAGCAGATGGCTCTCCTCACTCACAGAGCCAAGAAGTTCTACAAGAGGACAGGAAGAACATTTCCAAGCAATGCTACCAGTGGAAGTTTGGGCTGGATAAAAGCAAAGTTAAGTGTTACAATTGTAACCTTATGGGTCACTTTGCTAGGGAGTGTAAGGCACCTAGAGCAAATGGGGGTCAAACACAACCCAGACCAAACTACACTACAATACCCCTCAGGCTGAGAAGACAAAGCAACATGCTGTGGTTGCTGTTGAAGAGGGAGGATTTGACTGGAGTTTTCAGGTGGAGGATGCTTCTCCAAACCAAGCATTGATGGCTGACCATGATGAAGCCAAGGTATTAGAACATCTTTGCTCCCTGAATGCATTGCTAAAGTAAATAGATACAGGTCCTACAACCTAGAGATGAGATCTGATCTTGAGTCATTAAACATATTAAAATATGATTTTAGAAAGTCTGAAAATGATTACAAGTAAAGATAGAAGACTTGGAGAAAACCATTTCAGTACTAAAACATGAACATACAGATTTTAGAACTCAGATCCAAGATCTCATCACTAAGTTGACTGAGTGCCAGGCTGAGCTTGTGATCAGCAAAGCCTGGCAGAGAAAGTGTTCTTCTTGAAGAAGAGACCTTCAAGAACATGATATCCTCATCCCTACACAATAAGGTTTGTTATCAAAATAGACAGGGACTGGGATCAAATGAGATAGCTCCTCCACACACAATCTTGTCTGTAAGATCTCCTAGGTGTGGAACTTGTGAAGATGAGCTTCCTCTCATAGATCCAATAAGTGAGGATGATGAAGAAGTGATAGTGAGGAATCCCTCTGAGAAGAGTGAAGAAGAGGATTCCTCCAAGGGCCACTATCCTTCTGAGGAGAAAAATTAACTGTGATGACCAAGTCCAAGAGAAAGAACTTGATCAGGAAGAGCAAAAGGAAAGCAAAGAAGGCTCAAGAAATCAAGGCTACTTTGATGCTAAGCAGAACAAGTGTTTATCTCTGCAGGTTTCAAAGCAGTAAGGACTGAAGACATCCACCAAAGCTTCTTAGCCAAGAGTTCTGGTTCATGTTCAAATCATCTCAGTACAAAGAAGAAGACTGAGCTGCTGTGTACCACTGTTGCACAGCCTGGACCATCAAATTCCAAGAACAGTTCACAGCCCAAGGGAATGTATCTGCATCTACCAAGATGAAGTGAAAAAGGGATGTGACCAAAGCCAGTCTTGCTCTCAAAAGGAGATTTCTTTGAAGAAGAAAATGTTGTGTGTTATGTGTGAAAGTACTTCTCATATTGCCAAGGATTGTCCATACAATCCTAAAGTACTATCCACATGACCAATACAAAGACTTCAAAGAATCTCAAGAAGTCTCAAGCTTCGGAAGGAAAGTCTGTTTCCTTCGGAAGCTCCAAATCAAAGAAGAAGGTAAATGGAAAATTACCTTCGGAAGTAAAATTGGTCTCGGAAGAAAGGAGTTCGTCCGAAGCACTAAAGTCTGCTGCAGTGACTGCAGAATCTTCCGAAGGTTCAGTCATCAAAACCTGTGAAGCTCCAAAAGCTTCTAAGGTTTTGAAGGTCAAGTCCAAGACTCCAAAGGTGGTGTGGAAGTCTAAGAAAGACCAAATGACTGAAATTTCTCCATCAACAATAGCTGAAGATCCTCACAGTACAACCATAGGATCTATTACTGTTGCATTACCTTATTACACTTACTGAACCCAAGACAAGTAAGGCTTGGGTTTCCAAATGTAACTAATCATTTTCTTTGTGCAGGAACAGCTCAAGACAAACAAGAATGTCTGGATAATTGACAGTGGCTGTTCCAGGCACATGACAGGCAATAGGTCTTACTTCATAATTTTGAGAGAATTGATGGAGGACCAGTTGCTTTTGGAGGAGATGAAGGTGGTTACATTTATGGAAGGGGCAAGGTCACAAATGGTAAGCTCAGCATTGAGAAGGTAAACTTTGTTAAGGAGCTTGGGTACAATCTTCTGAGTGTATCCCAATTTTGTGATCAGAGTCATAACATGCTCTTCACTGAGCATGAGTGCATTGTTCTCAAGCCTGGAGTGGTCATTCCTCATGAGCATATCCTGCTCAGAGCCCCCAGGAAAGGGAACATGTACAAGATGGATTTGCAAGAAACATCTCCCTCTGGAGAAGTTTCATGCTTTTTATCTAAAGCAAATAGTGATGAGTCTTTCCTATGGCATAAAAGAATGTGCCATGTAAACTTTAAAAACATGAATAAATTGATTAAGCATAATCTGGTAACTGGAATGCCAAAGAAAGAGTTTACAAGTGATGATCATTGTGTTGCATGCCTGAAAGGGAAGCAACATAAGACATCCCATAAGCCTAAGGAAATGAACTCCATCACTACACCCCTACACTTATTACATATGGATCTCTTTGGCCCCACCAGTGTAATGAGTTTAGGAAGGACCTTATACTGTCTAGTGATCACAGATGATTTTACAAGATTCACTTGGGTTTTCTTTCTTAGAACTAAAGATGAGACTCCTGAGATTCTAAAGAATTTCATCTTAAAGATTGAAAATCAATGTGATCACAAGGTCAAAACCATAAGATGTGATCAAGGAATGAATTCAAGAACCAAATCCTTGATACATTTTGTGATGAAAAAGGTATTACAAGACAATACAGTGCTCCCAGGACTCCTCAGCAAAACGGAGTTGCTGAGAGGAGAAACAGGACACTTATTGAAGCTGCAAGAACTATGTTGTCTGACTCTAAACTGCCTATCACCTTCTGGGCAGAGGCAGTTAATACTGCTTGCTATGTGCAAAACAGAGTTTTAGTAGTTAAGACACATGGTAAGACTCCTTATGAACTTTGGCACAAGAGGAAACCTTTCATTGGTTTTCTCAGGTCATTTGGATGTCCCTGCACCATCTTGAATACCAAAGATCAAGTTGCCAAGTTTGCTGAGAAATCAGACGATGGACACTTCATTGGATACTCTTCCCAAGCTAAAGCTTATAGAGTATACAATCTCAGAACTAGAATTATTGAGGAGTCAGCCAATGTGACTTTCAATGAGCACACACCCAGTGTGGCTGGTTCTGGTCCGGATTGGCTATTTGATCTTGATTTAGTTACCAACTGTTTTAATAATCTTGTGAGCATGTTTCAGGATCTGCAGAAAATTTAAATACAGGTGATCCTGATCCAAGATTTGAGCTAGGAAGACCTTCAACTCACACACCTTCAGCTCCAGTTGAAACTACTTCAGCAAATGAGGTTTCTATCAGCACAACAATGACAAATCCAGCTGATACATCTGGCATGCCTTCAAATTCCAGTTCAGAGGCTTCTCAACCAGATAAAGACATCTCAATTGCAGAAGACAACATGGTGATGGTGATAGTGATCAAGAATTTCTTGATGCTAATAACCATACCATAGATGACAACATCAATGATGTCACACACTCATTGGATCAAGTTAATCTTGATAGGTGTGATAATGTGGAGGATCAATCTTCAAGACCAGATCTAAATTTCTCAAATTTGGATCTATCTCAGCAACTTGCTGTGATCCCTCAGCTAAGGATCCACAAGTCTCATCCTACCACAAACATCATTGGAGATGTTATCTCCGGGGTAAAGACAAGAGGGCAAACCCATGAAGCAAATGTTTGTCTTCACTCTTGTTTTCTATCCCAGTTAGAGCCAAGAAAGTTGAGGAGGCTCTAAAGGATGGAAGTTGGGTTGAAGCTATGCAACAAGAGCTGCTTCAATTCAAAAGGCAGAAAGTTTGGAACCTTTGTCCTCTTCCTCATGGGAAGACTACCATTGGAACCAAATGGGTTTTTAGGAATAAAAAGGATGATAGAGGAATCGTCATCAAGAACAAGGCAAGACTAGTTGTTCAAGGATACACACAAGAAGAAGGAATTGACTACACTGATGTCTTTGCTCCTGTAGCTAGACTAGAAGCTGTTAGGATATTCCTGGCATTTGCTGCATCCAAGAACTTCAAGGTCTACCAACTTGATGTAAAGTGTGCTTTCTTATATGGAGTGATTGATGAGGAGGTTTATGTCAAACAACCACCTGGTTTTGTAGATCCTGATCATCCTGATTATGTCTGCAAGCTTGACAAAGCTCTCTATGGGCTGCATCAGGCACCCAGGAAGTGGTATGAGACACTGTCTGAGTATCTCTGTAAACATGGTTACATGAGAGGTACTATAGATGGAACTCTCTTCATCAAAGGACAAGGAAACGACATTCTGCTAGTTCAAGTATATGTGGATGACATCATCTTTGGCTCAACCAATTCAAGGCTCTGCAAAGACTTTGAAAAGCTGATGAAAGATAGATTTGAAATGAGTTCAATGGGAGAACTTAATTTCTTTCTGGGAATTCAAGTGAAGCAGGTTGAAGATGGCATTTTCATAAGTCAGTCAAAGTATGTTCAAGATATACTCAAGAGGTTCAACATGACTGATTGTAAGACTGCTAAGACACCCATAGCCAGAAACCACCCCTTGGTCCAGATCTTGAGGGGGAGTGTGTAGATGAGCACTTATACAGGGCTATGATTGGGTCTCTTATGTATCTTACAGCTAGCAGGCCTGATATCATGTTTGCTACATGTATTTGTGCAAGATATCAAGCCAATCCTAAGATGTCTCACTTAATCACTGTGAAAAGGATTTTAAGATACCTCAAAGGTGCTTCAACACTTGGTTTATGGTATCCAAAGAATTCTAATTTCAATCTGTATGCCTATACAGACAGTGATTATGGTGGCTGCAACATGACTGCAAAGTCTACATCTGGGGGATGTCAATTCCTTGGTGGAAGGGTTGTCTCATGGCAATGCAAGAAACAAACCTGTGTGTCTGCATCAACTGCTGAGGCTGAATACATTGCTGCTGCAAGCTGCTGTGCTCAAGTGCTTTGGATTCAAAATCAGATGCTAGACTACGGATTTAACTTCAAAGAGACTCCTATCCACATAGACAACAACAGTGCTATCTCTATTACTGAGAACCCTGTGCAACACTCAAGGACCAAACACATCAACATCAGGTATCATTTAATAAGAGATAACTATGAAAAGGGGTTAATTAAACTAGTCAAAGTTCACACAGATGAAATATGCTGATCTGTTCACAAAAGCTTTTGATGAACAAAGATTTAAGTATCTGATATCAACTATTGGGATGATTAACTTTGAGTAGATTTTTTTTAAAACTAATTCTAATTATTTCTTCTTAAAAATATGTGTGTCCTAAGTTGTCTAGTTCATCACTTTTATAAGCTCATGTTTTCTTTGAATGAAAAAAAACTCTTTTTGAAGACTTTCCTTAGATTCTTGAAAATTTTCTGATACTTCGGAAGATAAAGTTTTACCTTCGGAAGAAAAATATGTCTTCAAAATAAATGACTGTCTAAGAGATTTTACCTTCGGAAGAAGTCAAAATTTATCTTCCGAAGCTTAAAATTCTTAACTTAGACACTTATTCATTTTAAGGACTTTTTCCTTCCGAAGCAAAAATTACTTTCGGAAGCTTTGTTCATTCTTATACAAAGCATCCAAAAGTTTATTTCTCTTCCGAAGCATAAATCTTTAAGACTCTCAGGAAAATTCTTCCGAAGCCACTTTAGCTTCGGAAGCTTTTTCAATCACAACTTCGAAGACAAATTACTTTCGGAAGCTTTTCGAATTCCAGAAAACTACTTTTTGAGCAAAAAGGTAAACTACTTTTCAGAGGTGGGACCGACATACAGATTTCAAAGTTTATCCTCTTTCATTAAACTTTATCTGAAATCCTTCTCTCTCATATAAACCCAACGGTTTCCCCCCTCTTCTATCATCTGCTTTTCTTCCATACCTAAAACCCAAAGCTTTCTCTCTGAAATTCCTTCCCATTTTTCTCTTCATCTCTGAGCTACCTCACAATGGCTGACCTTACTCACAGAAATGATCCTACACCTACTGCTCTCCTACCCTCTCCACAACCTCAAAAATGTTAGTCCTAAAAATGTTAGAGCTCATTGCTCAAGGTGACAACATAGCAGTCCAAGCTAGTGTTGAACCCACACCTACTGCTCTCCTACCCTCTCCACAACCTCAAATATTCATCACCTACAAAAGAAAATCCCAACGAACCCCTACTCAGGCTATTGAGTCTGTGCAGGCCCCCAAATACTCAACCTTACAGGAAGAAGTGGACTCCAGAGCTCCCACTTCTCCTGAGGAGCAAACCACTCCCATTACTTTACCTATCAGGGCTGAGGTTCCTCAAGCTCAACCTGATGAGCTCACTAGCCCAACAACCGTAAGCTTTCACTCTGAGTCTCAACACTCAAGTGAACAACCTTCAGGGGACAGCTACCATCCCCAGCCTTTGGATCTAAACCAACCAATTCCCAACCTATCCTTTTACACTGATGAAGACTTAGGATTCAGTGAGTACCATGAGTCTCTCTTCTCCTCCCCTACTCAAAGAGAGATGAGTACCTCTGACTCTCCTCAGTCTATCCCTCATCAGTCACCTATTACTGAGGTGGACACATCTGAACCTGTTCAAGATGTCCATATGGAAGAGGCTCTCACTTTTGAAAGTGATTACATCATTAAGACCTCAACCATGGCAACTCAGCCCATTGGCATCTTAATTGAGGTTGCCAGTGAGCAGAGGAAAACCAGCAGCCAAGAACTCAAGCTGGTGGTGAGAGAGAGGACTTTGGTCCAATCCTCTCATCCCCCAGTGATTCTTCTGATGAAGATGAGGGGAATTTGAGACTAAAGGTACAAAAATTGTCACAAACATGCACCTATCTAGTCTCTAAGGTTAGTCACTTGGAATCTCAGGTGACTACCCTGCAAAACAGGGTCAATGATCAGCAACTCCAGATTTCATATCTGCAGGAAAAACTAGCTGGGAGACCTTTAAGGAGAGCTCAACCAGGAACACAAGAACCTGTGGAAGTGATTGATTTATCCTCCAGCTCACCTATGCAAGTGGGTGATGCTACCAAAAAGGGGGAGAATGTTATCACAACCACAGAACCTAGGAGTTCTTCAGAAAGAATGGACATAGAGGACTCACCATCCTCACTTGCTGTTGTGCATTCTCAGCAACTTCCTCAAGTTCACATTAATGTGGACTCTATAGACTCTCTCATCAGGAGTCTCTTTGAGGAAGGTATACCAAGGGCTGTCTCATCTCCACCACAAGGAACTGGCAACTACATCATCAGATGGAGGTATGATGATGACAGAAAAGCCCTCATACTTCACAGAGTTCAAGGCCAACAAGAAATTTTTCAGTTCCAAAGCCTGAGCTTCTATGAAGGACTGGATTTAGTCAACATGCCACTTGTCAATCCAAGCAAATCAAGACAAGCTGACAGGCTGGCTCAAAGAATCCAAGACAGGATCCTTGCAGAGTTCTCTCTAAGAAGGAGACTTAGGCAATCAGGCAATGTCATCGGTCAACTGGATGTTGAGGTGGACCCTAAGATTAGTTTCATAGGGGAAACCTTGGCTGAAGGCCCAGTGGCAGAACCTGAGACCCTTGTCTCACCATCAACAACTGCTGCAGAGATCCAAACTCCATCTGAGACACCTGCTGGTGAAGGTGTTTCTCAGCCTCTCTCTGGCCAGAGCATGGAAGCTACACCAAGCTATGAAGGCCAAGCCTCAATCCACCTTGAGTCACAAAGGTCTGTTGGTGACAAAGGAAAAGGATAATGACTCCTGAGGAAATTGAGGAGGAAGAGAGAGAGAGGAAAAGGAGGCTAAGGGGAGAAAGTTCTTCTGGGTCATCTAAATTCATGCAAGCTGCAATCAGGGCTGCCCCCAGACCAAATACTCAAAATGATGAACAAAGGGCAGTCAGGATTACTATTTACAGACCAGGAACTATGATGTTGATGAAATCATCTCCCTCCCCTTAGAAGAGTTGAATGAACTGGCTGACATGGAAGTGTCAAGAGAGATAAAGGAGAAAGAGGATGCAAGGTTACTTCTCCAATTCAAAGAGGAGAGGAGACAGAAAAGACTTCACAAGCATACTCCCACTCTCTCTCCAGTTCAAGAAAATCCTGCACAGGAAGATGTGGCTCCACAAGAACCTCAGGTAGATAAAGAAGAAGATAGAATCAAAATGATAAACTACCTGAGTGCCACAGGCTTCTATCAGGAAAATGTACTTCTTCCCTTGTCCTATGACTTCATTGAGTTCGAATACTTAAAGCAACTTGAACTTGAGCAAGTCAAAGAAAGAAAAACAACCAAAAGGAAGCTAAGGGAAGAAGCTGCAAAGTCAAGAGTCATCATTCAAAAGAATGCAAAGAAGTCTGCTGACAGACAAAGAATGGTGAGCTTCTTGAAGCTGTATGGATTCTCCGGAAGGAGACTTGGCCCCATGTCTCTATCCACTATGGATGAACATATTAGGGTGATCAAGCAGAAGATTAAAAGTGGAGAACTCATTGACTTGCACTCTCTTCCAAGTCAAGTCCCACCTGAAGTGGAGGTCAAGTTTGAACAACCAGAGACACCTCAACCAGCACCTCCAGCTGAGCCTCAGCAAGCTTCATCTTCTGATCCCAGGCAGGGTCAAACTCCCTCTCCTTCTGAACCTGTGAGAGAGGAACACCCAACTGAGAAAGACACTGATGATCAACATGGTGCTGCAGACCAGTGTTCTCAGTTAAAGACATCCAAGAGGAAGAAGAAAATGGCTTCTAAACCAAAGATAAAGAAGAAGCGAATGTCATCTACCTCTACACCCCAGGCTGAATCAGATCAACCTGAGGAAGTGCATGATGAGGCAGCCCAATCAACTCCTATGCAAGTGGCTCCTCTAGCAACTGAGACACCCATCTTATCTTGGACTTACTCTACCAATCCAGAAAGATGGAATGTTATCAGAGATCAAGGTGTTGAAAATGTCTACTCATGGCAAGACATAATCAACTTACCTCTGCATGATCTCTTTGAAATGAGAAGATACTATGAGAGTCTTGATGATCCTGACCATCAAATGAAGAAAGGAATGGTCTTGATTGTACTGAAGACTACAAACATTTAAAGATCTTCTAAGTGTTTTGGTAGCATCAGCCTAGGGGGAGTTTGTAAGGATTCCTGAAGTCTGATGCAACCCAAAACTGCCTAAGTGTTTCAGCAACATGCACTAAGTACTGAAGTGAAGAATGCTTCGGAAGAATTACACAAAGCATTAGAAAATACTCTAAGTGTAATATCTTCCGAAGCCAAGACCAATATCTTCCGAAGCCAAACATGAAGTCTTCCGAAGCTTCAAGAGACAAAGTCTTCCGAAGCTTCACTCTATGAAGACAGATTTCTTCCGAAGACTTTTAGTACACATGCTTTATCTGATGTACTATTCCATAAAGCACCTTTTCCGCTGCGTCTCTGATAAGTCACCAACTTACAAGAGTTGGTGAAAAGGTCCATGCTTTGGTAACTGTACATTGAGGTCTTGAGTCTGAAACTTTCCACTTTATGTACTTTATCCTTTATATAATGTATAAGGATGTGAGCTATGGCATGTCATAGTCACAAGGTCAAAAGGCAGATATGCCTGTTGATCCTACAATTGATTTTTGTTAGTGTCTAGTCAATTGTATCCAGCTGGCTTTCAAAGTATAGCCAGCTGTAGGTTGTAGTATAAGTATTCCAAGTTCTTGTATCTTTCTTTATGCTTTGTAACACTTGTAAAAGAACTTGAGAAAGCAATATACTGCTCCCTGAAAACTATACTCTCTTGTTCTGTCTCTTGCTTTACTTGTGTTCTTTGTATCACCTTTGGTTACCTAGTTCACTGTTTGATTAAAGTTTAGTTAATCTTCTCATTGTGTTGTTGTGTTGTAATTGTGTTCAAGCCCTTAAACGATCCTGCAAATTCCCAGAAAGAAATTGAGTTCCCCCATGACACTCATTTCAAATCTATCCTTCATCAGCTTCTCAAAGTCTTTGCACAGCTTTGGATTAGTTGATCCAAAGAGGATGTCATCTATATACACTTGAACTAGCATTATGTCATTTCCCTGTCCTTTGATGAAGAGAGTTCCATCTATAGTACCCCTTCTGTATCTATGCTTGCAGAGATACTGAGATAGAGTCTCATACCATTTCCTAGGTGCCTGATGCAGCCCATAAAGAGCTTTGTCAAGCTTGCATACATAATCAGGATTATCAGGATCTGCAAAACCAGGAGGTTGTTTGACATACACTTCTTCATCAATCACCCCATAAAGAAAAGCACACTTGACATCAAGTTGATAGACCTTGATGTTCTTGGATGTAGTAAATGCCAAGAATATCCTAACAGCTTCCAGTCTTGCTACAGGAGCAAAGACATCAATATAGTCAATTCCTTCTTCTTGTGTGTATCCTTGAACAACTAGTCTAGCTTTGTTTTTGATGACAATGCCTCTATCATCTTTCTTGTTTCTAAACACCCATTTGGTTCCTATAGTAGTCTTCCTGTGAGGAAGAGGACAAAGGTTCCAAACTTTCTATCTTTTGAATTGAAGCAGCTCTTCTTGCATGGCTTCAACCAAACTTCCATCCTTTAAAGCCTCTTCAATTTACTTTGGCTCTATCTGAGATAAGAAACAAAAGAAAAAACACACATTTGCTTCATGGGTTTGTCCTCTTATTCTTACCCCTGTGTCAACATCTCTAATGATGTTTGTGGTGGGCTGAGACTTGTGGATCCTTAGTTGAGGGATCACAACAAGTTGCTGAGAGAGATCTAAATTAGAGAAATTTAGATCTGGTATTGATGTTTCTCCATCACATCAGTACACTTATCAAGAGAGACTTGATCTAATAAGTGTGTGACATCATTGATGTTGTCATCTATGGAGTGGTTATCAGCATCAAGAAATTCCTGATTAATATCACCACCAGCATCAAGAAATCCCTGATCAATATCACCACCACCATCATGTTCTTCTGCATTTGAAGTGTCATTATCTGGTTTTTGAGCCTCTAAACTGGAATTTGGAGGTATCTCAGATGTATCACCTGAATTTGTCATTGTGGTGCTGATAGGAACCTCATTTGCTGAATAGTTACAACTGGAGCTAAAGATCTATGACTTGAAGGTCTTCTAAGCTCAAATATTGGGTCAGGATCAAATGTGGGTAAGATATTTGTAGATCCTGAAACATTCTCACAAGATTTGTTCAAACAGTTGGTAACTAGATGAAGATCAAACAGCCAATCAGGACCAGAGTTAGCCACACATGGTGTGTGTACATTGAAAGTCACATGGCTAGCATCTCAACAATTCTAGTTCTGAGATTGTAGACTCTACAAGCCTTAGCTTGAGAAGAGTATACTAGATGTAGTGTCCATCATATGCTTTCTCAGCAAATTTGGCAATTTGATCTTTGGTACTCAAGATGGTGCAAGGACATCTAAATGACCTGAGAAAACCAATGAAGGGTTCCTCTTGTGCCAAAGTTCATAAGGAGTCTTGTCATGAGTCTTAAGCACTAAATCTCTGTTTTGCACATAACAGGCAGTGTTGACTGCCTCTGCCCAGAAAGTGATAGGCAGTTTAGAACCAGGCAACATGGTTCTTGCAGCTTCAATCAGTGTCTATTTCTCCTCTTAGCAACATCATTTTGTTGAGGAGTCGTGGGAGCACTGTATTGTCTTGTAATACCCTTTTATCACAAAATGTATCAACGATTTGGTTCTTGAATTTAGTTCCCTGATTACATCTTTTGGATTTGACCTTGTGATCACATTGATTCTCAATCTTTAAGATGAAATTCTTCAGAATCTCAGGAGTCTCATCCTTAGATCTAAGGAAAAAGACCCAAGTGAATCTGGTAGAGTCATCTGTGATCACTAAACAATAAGAGGTCCTTCCTAGACTCATTACACTGGTAGGGCCAAAGAGATCCATATGTAACAAGTGTAGGGGTTGTAGTGATGGAGTTTCTTTCCTTAGGCTTATGAGATACCTTATGTTGCTTCCTTTTCAGGCATGTAACACAATGATCATCACTTGTAAACTCTTTCTTTGGCATACCAGTTACCAAATCATTCTTAATAAGTTTATTCATGTTCTTAAAGTTTACATGGCATATTCTTTTATGCCATAGGAAAGACTCATCACTATTTGCTTTATACAAAAAGCATGAAACTTCTGCAGAGGGAGATGTCTTTTGTAAGTCCATCTTGTATATGTTCCCTTTCTTGGGGGCTCTAAGCAGGATATGCTCATGAAGAAATATGTAAGGCCCCGTTCTCGGGACACTCACATCTAGTCAATCATCGCACATAAAATCTATAATTTTGTTAACTTAAATAAAACATCGCAGCGGAAACATTATAAACAACCTTTTCATTTCATTAAAAATGCTTTTGCAGATTAATACAACATTCGTTACAAAACACCATTTATTCGCATTACAATGCAAAAACATTAAACCAAAAGAATGCAATCAAAAAGAGCCAAGTAGCCACCTCGTGCCATCCTCAGCAACCTTACCTACCAACTGGAAACACATAAAAGTCAGCGTTGCTGAGTGAGTTCTAGGTTTATAAAAACATTATATTACCTTTCATTCGTTAAAAAAATCTCATTACTATCGCACGTGATCGCACATCATACGTACATCAAGGTAATAATTATTATCTTCATCATCGTTCGTTTCGTACATTTTGCATGTTTTGCACATTTCGTACTTATCACACTTTTTGTTCATTTATTATCTTTCACTTCTATCTAGGTCCTGTACTTAACTCCCCCTCTTGAGCACAAAGCTATATCATCTAAGGTTAAGCAACGAGTACTCCATATCGAATTTATCGCACGTATCACACGTATGGAGTAGTCACATAGACTAAGTCCCCCTGTCTGTGAACCCTTAAGGGTTAGACAAGATCGTGTATTGTAAACACACAATTGAGCTAACATCTCTTATTGTGTTGTGAACCTCCTTTCATTTGCTTGCAAGACTTTTCATTCGTTCATTATGTTCCACTTCATTATCTTAAATCTTTCATTTTGTTAAGATAATACTTTACGTTCATCATAATAATCACGCCACATAAAGTCGCATAATCGTACGTAATAAAGAACATAACATACAATCATACAATCATAAATAATCATCAAACATCATCAATCACACATCATCATGCATAGGCATCAATCATACATCATCATCAAATCACATCATCTATGACTTCAAAAAGTCAACCTATATAGCCCCCGGGAACCTCCCAAGTCAAAGCCTACATTTTACTTTTTCTCCAAAAAATCAGAAAATATTTCTAAGTCTTTAGGCGCATGGGCACTATGTAGGCGCATGGGCACTATGTAGGCGCATGGGCACTATGTAGGCGCATTGGCACTATTGGAGCACATGAGCAACACTTAGTCATTTTTGGGCAATTCTGGGCGCATGGGCACTATGTAGGTGCACGAGTGCCTCGGCGCATGAGCTATTTGGGCGTATGAACACTTAGTTAATTCCAGCCTAATTCTAGGCGCATGAGTACTATTCGGGCGCATAAGGTTTGGGCGCATGGGAGACTTAGGCAGTTATTTCTATTGGGCGCATGGATCACTTCGTAGGCGCATGGACAGTCTAATTCATTCTTAACATCATCATTCAATCCCCAAACATCACCTATCATGTTCTAATATTAAATCATACATTCTAAGCCTTAGAAGCACAACCATAACATCATCATACGCATTCATAGCCCAAAATCAAACCCCACCCACGACATTCACGCAACACATATACGGGTATAAAAACCCAACTTTATAAAGGGGATTCTAGAACTCACCTTTGCAGCCTCTTAGGTATGACTTCTTGAAAACCCGTTTGCAATTGAGTTCAACCACTTAGAAACCCACCAAAGACATACCCGAACACACATAAACATACATAAGCATATAACCGAGGCTAAGCCAGTTAATGTTAGGATCTCAACATCTAGTTTGATCAATTAGATTGGATTTGCAGCGGAATGAGCCCACGAATTAACAAATTTAAACAAGAACACACGAAATTTATCAATGAAACAGTGTTTGTTATAGAGAGAGAATTTCTGCCAAAAGGAATATATTCATTCAATACACGCTTCGGCTGGCTTCCACACAGTTACAATTAGGTCATCTTTCCTTTTATAAGGGAAGCTGACGTCAGCTGATGTCACTTGACAGTGACATCTAACTGTTATTTAACTATTGAAAGTTAACACAACTACTGAAGATGTCAAATAGCTGACATCTTTTTACAAAAATACCAAGTGTTAACTATCACTACAACTACTAAAAAGAAACTACTGAAACAACAACGACTGAAGAACATGCTCTTCAGTCATTTTACAAGTACTGGAATAGAAAAGAAAACTACTGAAAGGAAACCATCACAACAATTGAAGAATGTTTCTTTAGCTGTTGTGACAAACTCTGAAGGCTTCAGTACTTGGACTTCTTGAACTTCAGTTGTTGTCATCAGCTGATGTCTTCAGATGTTGTCTTCAGTCTTTCTACTTTAGTTGTTGATCATCAGTACTTTAGTCTTCAGCTGTTGATCTTCAGACTTTGGTCTTCAGCTGTTGAAGTCTTCAGTACTTTAGTCTTCAGCTGTTGATCTTCAGACTTTGTCAAACAGCTGATCAAGTCTTCAGCAGTTGTTGTGATGTCTTGTGGGATTTAAAGGTTTTTCTAATTTGGCTCATTGGTTCTTTTAGTCCAACAAACTCCCCCTGAACCAATGCAGCCAAAACCTTTAAGCTTATTGAAGATGTCCCACTTATTATGGCAGAAAGATTGGTCTTTTTGTCTTCTAGATCCGCTCAGAAGTGACCCTTGTAAGCACAGGCCTGGGAAGAAGTCTCAATGATCTGTTTGACAAAGGATGGATGGGAACTCTATCTTGGGGAACTGGACACAGAGCTGTTACCCCATCCATGAGATCTAATTCCCAACTATGAGTCTGTAAGACTCCCTTGTATAGGCCTCAAGGAAGATTACTTGTTCCTCCATGGTAAGCTCTTCTGCTTCTCCTTCAAAGAGTGACTCTAGCCCATAATACTCAGAGAGGTATTTGACCTACTTCCCATTTTTTAGTTCCACAGTTTTTATGACTCTATATGCGAATTCATCTGGGTGAATACCCTCTAAGAACAATTGGAGCTCATTCTTTCTAACTTCCTCAAGCCTCCTATACACTAACCCCTTTTTCACCACTTTATTCTCTAACATCTTTTGTGGAGTCAGTTTAGCTTTATAGGCTTTCTTGAAGTCATCTAGGATCTCCCAAGGTGATACTACAAAGGCCAGTGAGATCACTTCATCTACAATCTTCTTTACTTGGCCAATGTATCTCTGTGGAATATTTTTCTTTTGAATCCTATGAGACACCCTGGGATCAGGCCAAATCCTCACTCTCTCTTTTTGATATTGAAAGATATGTCTGAGAGTGTATAATCTCTGAGCATGTTTCTTCATATTGATGATTGAAGATGTGGCAGCGTATGCTTTGTCGACTCTTCTCAACAGTTCCTTATCATGTTGTTTGTGAAGCTCTTCTTCTTCTAACTTCACTTTCACAATTGCCTTTGAGATTCAGGAGTAATTGTTGGAGGGTGACTTATGGCCTTAGGCAACTGTATAACAGCTGAGATTGGTAGCCTGTCTTCATCTTCATCATTATCTTCTTCTTCCTCTTCTAGCCTCAGTACCCTTCTCTTCCTCTTCTGGGGTACATCATCGGCTATTGGTTTTGTGGGTAAGGGAATTGGTTTAGTGGGTTGTGGTTGTGGTGGTTTTGGTGTGGTAATTTTGACAGGCTATTCTAGCATTTTGGATGTAAGTGAGGCTTTAGATTGTTTGACCAGTTCAGTCCTGCTCCCAGCACCAGCTTCATTCAAGGCTTCAATGACCAGCCCTTTGGTATATACTTCAGACGAACAGATCTTGGTGGTTATTGCCAAGATGCTGTCCCTGGACCATGACTTGATTTCAATCAATGATCTTCCAAGATGCTTAGCTATGAACCTGATCATGATTTCCAGCCTTTCCCTTTCCAACACATTGTAACTTGCCCATCTTGCTTGGATTTCTTCAATCTCCAATCTTCTAATTTCTGAGTCAAGTTTTTCAGTGTCATGACCTTGCCTAAACAGCTGATCAATGATGTTATCCATTGATCGGCTGTGTTGGGCATCAGCCTCCTTCACCATTTTCTCCAACTCCTTCTCCTTCTTTCCACTCTTCCTTTTCTTGTATGTGACATGAAAGTCTTTAGTACTTTCAGTCACTTTCTCCATTTCAGCTTCCTTCTCCTTTTCCTTCTCAGTCTCTACACCCAACTCCTTCTCATTTTCCACCTCTATCTCTTTTTCTTTCACTTTCCCATCTTCAATCCTCTTTCGTTTGGTTTCACTGACTGATCTCCCCCTTTTTGGTTGCATTGGTTGCAAGGGTTTGATTGTCAAAAAGCCTTTTGCTCATAACTTCCTCTATCAAGGGTTGGATAACTGAGGGAAGCCTCTCATCAAGGGTTTTAATCACTATATCAATGATAATTGGTGTGATGAGAGGTAAGGAATTTTGAAAGATAGCAACTATTTGCTCGGGGGGGTTCTGTCCCTGAGAGATAGTGCCAGAAGTAGAGGCAGGTGGCTGAGTGTTTTGGAGTGGCTCTGTGTATAAGAGACCTTCAGAGGAAGGTGCCATCTATTGGTGCATTGGGGCAGGTGGACTTAGATCCTGAGATGTTTTGGCTAGCAGCTCTTTGAGTCTGCTCACCTCAGCCTCTAGGATTGTGTTGTGGCTAAGACATCATAGAAGAAGCCCAGGTCATCATCAGTTTATGCTGAATCATCTGACTTCTGATAGAACTAGGATGTACATGCATTGTGTGTAGATCAGTATAAGCATGTGCCCCTTGGTCTTCATTCCGGGGACTTCCAGCCTCAGGACTTTGTCCTTCATTGGCTTTTGCCTCTGGTGAGGTCTTATAGATGTTACCCTCTTCATCCTGGTCATTTGCTGAAACAGGGGAAGTGGCAGCCTCACCAGATGTTCTAACCTCCTCTGCTACACTAGGAGATTGAACAGTATAACCCCTGTGCTTTGGGTTAGCAGCAGCATTTGGATCCTCCCCCTCAATTGTTGAGGCTATCCCAGTTTTGATTGGTATCTGGGGAGGGGGTGAGGAATGCAACTGACTCAATACTTTTGCAACTATTATGGTAGGACTTTCGGGGGCGGTTGCAGTGGGAGATGGTGTAGAATTAGTATGCACCCGGGGAGAGTGGTGCGTTTCAATGGCAACCTCCTCAAATGAGTAAGGTTCCAGATGTATAGGTGCCCCGAATATGGTTGCTGCAGGCTCCTGTTGAGAGGAAGCCTGAGCGGTTGAGGTTGGGTGAGTACTTGTAGCTACTGGGGGATTATGGCAGTAGATATATCCTGCGTTTGTGTTGCAGGGACATCCTCAGGGGACTCATTTCCCTGAGTAGCCGTTTTGGGATTCTTGTGTTTGGGTTTGGTGGGGACTTTGGATTTGGAGGTGGTGGCTGTGGGTTCCAGCTGCGTGGGTTTTCGCAGCTTGGCAGCCTGTTTGAGTGACTGGTCTGAGTTGTGCCTGGAGTATACCTTAGGCAATACAGCCATGGCAGGGACTCCAAGGCCAAAAAGTCCCTCAGCTTTCAGCTGGTTCTCTATAATGGCCATTATGAACATGGATATTATATCCATCGGTTAGCAATAGGTTTTGAGACCATATCCTTAGTTCAAGAAATATTATTGCAGAAAAATTTAAGTTTTGTTGCTCACGGATAGAGAAGAATACCTGCTGCCACCTCGTTGACATTTGATCCCAAGAAGAAGTCTTAGGGGATAGGTAGACATTCACCATATGAAAAATAAGGCGTTCCGCGTCATGGAAATGCTTCTTTAGGATGGTAGAAGCGCTGAGGTTACCCTGGTATCCATGGTGGGCAAAGGATAGATCAGTGGTACCCTTTGAATATCCAGCGGGGAAGGTGGCATCATCCAGTTGTAGGGTTTGGCGAAGGATTGCCGGAGTGATGACCACCTTACGGTAGTTGACGAACGACTGGAGAGACTCGGTGTGGCACATGGGAGTAGAACAGGGCTTACAGTTTTGTAAATCAACTTATTCAAAAGATCTTTTGTATATTTAGACTGATGAATGAAAGTCTCATCAGCCTTTTGTTTGATTTGCAATCCTAGAAAGAACTGTAATTCTCCCATTGCACTCATTTCAAACTTCTTTTGCATTAATTGGTAAAATCATCACACAACTGGGGATCAGAGGATGCAAAAATAATATCATCAACATAAATTTGAACAAGTAGCTTATGCTGATCCACCTTCTTAATGAACAAAGTTTTATCTATGGAGCCTCTAGTGAAATTATTTTGAAGAAGAAAATTTGATAATGTCTCATACCAGGCTCTAGGAGCTTGTTTCAACCCATAAGAGCCTTGTCAAGCTTGTATACCCAATCTGGATGTTTATTATCCTCAAAACCTAGTGGTTGACAAACATAAACCTCTTCTTTTATTTTACCATATAAAAATGCACTTTTAACATCCATTTGAAAAACTTTAAGATTGTGGAATACAACATAGGCTAAGAACAATCTAATTGCCTCCAATCTGGCTACAGGAGCAAAGGTTTCATCATAATCAATACCTTCTTCCTGTGCAAACCCCTGAACAACCAGTCTGGCCTTGTTCTTAACAATAAGCCCATTTTCATCTGTTTTATTCCTAAACACCCATTTAGTGCCTATTGCACACTTACCTGGGGGTAGAGGAACCAGTTCCCACACTTGCTGCTTGTTTAACTGAAGTAGCTCAAGCTGCATGGCTTCAACCCATCCATTGTCCTTAAAGCAATATGATAGTTCTTTGGCTCTTGCTGACTAATGAAGAGAGCATAGAAGCAGAAATTGGACAATTGACTTCTTGTTGAAACTCCAGCATTGATATCACCAATGATTTGAGACATTGGGTGATTCTTCAGCTCTTGATAAACAATGAGATCTGTGCAAGTGTTTGTAGGACCTTCAACAGTAGCAGATGGTGATGCAGACTCTTGAAACCAAGAATGAGATGGCAATCAAAAGATGTAGAGGAATCAGAGATCTCATCAGCATTTGTTGTGGATGGAACTGCTGAAGCTACAGGAACATCAAGTTTAGTGGACTCAGGCAGTTGATCACTAAACTTGAATAGGTGAGTATTGATATTATCATCATCATCAATACCACCAGGTGGAGAACTGTTGACAGGAGCAACAGCTGAAGCCTGATAAGGAACATATTGTAGTATGTCCAAATCAAATAACTCCACAGGGTTTTGTGGAATCTTGTCCTTTGGAGATTCATTAAACTTCACATGCAGAGTCTCTTCAACTATCTTTGTTCTGCAGTTGAAGACTCTGTATGCCTTGCAAGTAGATGAATAACCAACAAAATACCCTGCATCCACCTTAGGATCAAATTTGTGGAGTTGATCCTTTGTGTTGAGAATGAAACAAGGACACCCAAAGGCTCTGAAAAATGAAATTAGAGGAGCCAAATGATGTAGAACTTCATATGGAGTCTTCATCAACCTTTGATTTACTAAGGCTCTATTCTGCACATAGCAAGCTGTGTTAACAGCTTCAGCCCAAAAGGTCAGTGGCAAACCAGAGTCAGCCAACATGGACCTTGCAGCTTCAATTAGGGTCCTGTTCTTTCTCTCTACTACTCCATTTTGTTCTAGAGTCCTTGGGATGTAAATTGCCTCTTGATTCCCTTTGAGAGATAAAAATAATCAAGTGTATGGTTTCTGAATTCTGTTCCATTATCACTCCTTATACGCTTGACTGATAGGGAATACTGCTTCTCAACATACAACACAAAGTTTATAATCGTCTGAGCAACCTCATCCTTTGAATGCAAGAAGAAAGTCCATACAAATTTGGAGTAATCATCCATAATTACCAGACAGTATTTCTTCTTTTCCATACTCATTACCCTCACAGGACCAAAGATATCCATGTGTAGTAATTGCAAGCAGGCAATGAACTTAGGTTCTTCAATAGGAGGGAATAAGACTTTGTGTTGTTTTCCTTTCAAACAAGCAGTGCAGTTGTCTTCACATCTGAACTCCTTCATAGGCAATCCCCTTACTAAACCATGATGTATCAGCTGATTCAAGTTTTTAAGATTCACATGACCCAACCTTCTATGCCATAGAATAGATTCTTGAGGAGAAGCCTTGGAAAATAGGTAAGGATGGCCTTTGAGATCTATTTTCTTGGAAAGATCTAAGGCATACACTCTTCCTGTCCTGTTGGCCCTCAGGAGAGTGTGATCATCCAACACCTTATCAATCAAACTCAAAACTTTGGATGACAGAATCCTGCAATTCTGACTGGTGAAAAGAGGAACATGGCCTTTATCACACATTTGACTGACACTCAAGAGATTGTACTTGAGATTCTCCACATGGTTAACATCATCAAACCTTATTTCCCCATTGGAGACAAAGCCTTTGCCAATGATGTAACCCTTAGCATCATTGCCAAAAGAAACAAACCCCTTCTTTCCTTAAGAGTAATCATGAAGAAGAGAGCTGTTCCCTGTCATATGCATAGATCCTCCACTGTCTACATACTAGATGCTACTGTGGCATGTTGAAGAACCCTGCAATCATAATAAATTAGTTAGTTTTTGAGACCCAAACCTTTTTGGTTTTTGGTCTGTTCACATCAACAGATGGTAAACTAACAGATTTGCTATGAAGAACAGCCTGAGGGGATGGAGATGGTGAAGAAGAAGAATCCTTTGGCATGGATTTTCTTCTCTGTGGTTTCAGCACAGGAGCATCTAATTGGTTGACTCTCCCTAATAGATGTTGAACCATCATAACAAGTTGTGTCTGATTCTGTGATAAAGCCTTCAGCTCATCAGACACATTAGTGCTTGAGATTGATGGATTCCTGTGTTGTACCATCTCCCTTTGAGCAACCTCAGCTGTTACCTGATTAAACCCTTCCTTTTTGGATTTTTTTTTGGATTTTGGGGTTACAGGTTTTGATGTTGCTGGTAAAACTTGGTTTCAAACTTAGTTTTCATTTTATCCATTTTCTTTTTAATGTTCTCATTGTGTTTGAGTTTGGAGCCCTTTTAATACCAACAATCATCAGTAAGATGATTGAATAAGCCACATATTTCACATGGCTTTTTCTCATCTTAAGTTGATCATCTGCTAAAGAAGATGAAACTACTGAAGACTTATTCTTAGTAGTTTGCGACCAGTACTAGCAGTTTTCTTCCTTATAGTACATGCTTTCTTGATATCTTCTTCAGTAGTTTTCCCACCCTTTCTACTGGCAGTTTTCTTTCCTTAGTACATGCAGTAGTTGGGTTTGTTCTCCAGGTGTTATGACTTGCTCTTTAGTACTTTCAGTACTTGTGAAATACCACCTGGAGTGATCAACCTTTTGATCATGTGAGTGTCAGCATTTGAACCATCAACATCAGCTGATAGGTTTTGGGAGGAATTAATGCTGACTCAAACTCTGATGGTGCTGTATCAGATAGTAGATCACATGATGAAAAGGATTGGTTATTGCTTTCTCCATCAGATTCTACCTCTGCTCTAGGAGTAAAATCTGTAGGAGGAGCAGTGTGATTATAACCAATGCCAAACTTCACATTGGAAGCAGACTGCTTACTGAGAAGCATTTCAAAACCCTTGCAGGAATGTACCCATCGATCACACTCTACCTGGGTAGCTGCAAGTGTTTCTTTGAGGTCTCTGTACTTCTTTAGAAGTACCTCTTCCCTAGCTTATCATCATGATTGGCATTAGTTTGTAAATCTCATCATTCTTATCATTAAGCACAGACTCAAATTCAGCTTTCTTTGGATATTATTTGTTCTAGCTCAATGTTCTTGTTAATTAAAGCTACATTTGCTTCTCTAATAGATGCAAATGGCTATGCATGTTTCAGAACATAGCTTGGCTTTGGCCTTAGAGGATACCTGTGATACCTGTGGTGTGGAGGCATTAGAGGATGAGGTATCAGCAGACTCCAGGGCCATAAGAGCAAGGTTTCCAAAAGGATTGTCACCACCATGTTGACCAGCACCAGAAAACAGTTGTTCATGACCAGACATATCATCTGGTAAACTGCTCCAGTCAACAACTGCTGGGTGAAAAAGCTGTGTTGTTGAGGTTGAGATTGTTGATGAGATTGGGAAGATTGAGGCTTAGGAAGAGCAGGTGGTTGTTGAGCAATGGGTACTTGAACTTGACTGGTTTGTGGCATGTAATAGCAGGGATATAGATATGGCATTGGACCCTGAGGGACAAATATGCAGGAGATAGAGGTTGTGATTGATGACCAGAACTAGCAGGATGTTGCCCTCTGTTTTGTTGAATATTACTTGGAAAAGTCACAAGGGTGCAGAGGAGTTAGATCCAGATGATCTACACTCTCTTGCAAAGTGCCCAAGCCTGTGGTATTGTGACACCTCAACTTACTTTTGTCAAAACCAACTTTGGTTTTGCCAGAGAGTCCAGGGAATTTCCTACCAGTTCTCTTGTAGAACTTCTGAGATCTGATATTAATCAAGGCCATTTGGCTCAGAATATCCATCTCTTCTAAGTCATCATCAGCTATACCTTTCAATCATCATAATGAAGCACAAATTGTCACTATTACAGCCTGACTGACTATCAACACTCACAAATGCATGATCAGAACTATTTGAAAAGAAATCTATCTGCACATCATAATTACTTTCTGATGCAGCATATTCTGACTCATGACCGACCAGGCAGTGTTCCGGTACAAAGTCTTCAGTGAGCTTGCCTGAGGATGCCAGTTTCCTTTTCTGCACTATCTCTCTTTCAAATGTAAGCATTTTCCCATGAAGTTGGGTGAGAGATAGGCTATCCAGATTTTGCATTGGAGCGTAGGACAATTGTATATGTGTCCCATCTCTCAAGCAGTGATATAGGAATCTGTGGTTCATCTGGCTATTAGTGTATTCATGTTTGACCATTTTCAGCTCAGAGATCAAACATGAAAAACGCTCAAACTGTTGAGTCAGATTCTCACCCTTCCTATGAGCAAATGTCTCATATTGCTGGGCAAGTATTTCTCTATTGTTTGCTAAGACCTCATCAGTACCACCGAATTGTTCTTTCAGTGCCTTCCAGAGGTCATGAGCAGTTTCATGATGCATAAGCCCATAATAGATTTCATTAGGTAGTGCCATGGCCAGAATTCCATGAGCTTTGGCATCTATCTCAACAGTTTACGATCCTCATCAGAGTATTGTTCCTTCTTCTTCGGACCATTTGTTGGTTTCCGGATTGTTCACCATAGGCTTATGTGGACCATGAACCACAGATGTCCAACAACCTGAACTGTTAACAGACAGGTGATGGAGCATTCTTCGTTGCCATATGTTATACTCAGTCCTAACCAGCATCGAAGGCTTGGTTGAGGAACCGGTATTGTGAGGTCATTAGAAGAGTAGTCATAATCAAATTCAGACAAATTCAAGGTAAATAAAGTAAATCTAGCTCAAAACCACTTCGAACCTCAAACAAAATAGCCAGAAGCAGCAGAGACTCAATCTCTATAACCATTCTTGCAAATTTGCTAATTCGATCAAACGTAGATAACAAAGAATAGTTTCAATGATCAATTGTTAAGTCGATCAATGATTAACCTGCTCTCATACCATTTGTTAGGATCACGGTATCTAGTTTGATCAATTAGATTGGATTTGCAGTAGAATGAGCACACTAATTAACAAATTTAAACAAGAACACATGAAATTTATCAATGAAACAGTGTTTGTTATAGATAGAGAAAATTAACAAATTTAAACAAGAACACTTTAGCTGTTGATCTTCAGTATTTTAGTCTTCAGCTGTTGATCTTCAGACTTTGGTCTTCAGCTGTTGAAGTCTTCAGTACTTTAGTCTTTAGCTGTTGATCTTCAGACTTTGTCAAACAGCTGATCAAGTCTTCAGCAGTTGTTGTGATGTCTTGTGGGACTTAAAGGTTTTTCTGATCTGGCTTATTGGTTCCTTTGGTCAAACAGTTAAGAAAATCGTAAACACATGAATTCTTACCTTGAATTTGATCTTTTGCTCTGGTTCTTCAAAAACCTGAGAATTTTCAGCTCTCCTTTCTCTCTCTCTAAGAAAATCCGAATGTTAAGTTGTGAAGAGAGTGATGGTGGCCATGCCACCTTATCACCAACTTTTAAACCTTTTGTCCTTTTGACATTTTTTACCCCTCACTTTGTTAAACTGGTGTTTCTTTCTTTTTCTTTACTTTATTATTTCTTAATAACTTTACCAGAATAACCGGGTGTTACAAGTCCACCCCCCTTATATAGGTTTCGCCCCGAAACCTGTTATTCCTCAAATATCGTGGTAATGCTGGCTCATTTCCTCCTCCATCTCCCACGTAGACTCGGGTCCCTTCTTGTGTTTCCACCGTACACGTACAAGAGGACCACTTTATTCCTTAACCTCCTCTCTTTACAATTAATAATCACCACTGGTTGCTCCACTTAATTAAGCCTTTCATCTACCTCGATATCCTCTAGTGGTACAACCATATCTTTGTCTGCTAAACACTTTCTCAGATGAGATACGTGGAATGTCGGTGAATTCCACTTAACTCATCTGGTAACTCCAATCTTAGGCCACCTCTCTTATTCGAGCAATGATTCGAAAAGGCCTTATGTACCTCGGACTTAACATGCCCTGCTTTCTTAACCGAATGATACCTTACCAAGTGGAGACTTTCAACATAACTCTATCACCCACCTGGAACTCAATCGGTGTACATCGTTTATCAGCATACGAATTTTGCCTATCTTTAGCTGCCTTCATAAAGGCTTTGATCCTTTCCAGCTTCTCAGTCGTAGCCTCGACCTCCTCGACGCTCCCTAACTCTTTATGGCCAATATCACCCCAACAAACAGGTGTCCTACATCTCCTAACGTATAGTATCTCATAAGGAGGCATGCCAATGCTGGCATGGTAGCTATTGTATATAAAAACTTAGCTAACGGAAGTGGTCATCCCAACTTTTTCCAAAATCAATGACGCATGCCCGAAGCATATCTTCTAGTGTTTGAATGGTCCTTTTTGACTGACCATCTATCTGGGGGTGATAAGCCGTGCTGATATGTAACCTCATCCCCATCGCATCATGGAATTTCTTCCAAAATTTAGCTATAAACCGGGTGTCACGATAAGACACAATAGACACCGGCACACCATTACGAGTCAAAATCTGCTTGATGAATAGATCCACCAACCTCTCAGATGAATATGTCTCACGGATCGATAGGAAGTGAGCACTCTTCGTCAGGCGATCAACTATCACCCATATAGCATCGTACCCTCGCGTGGTGCGCGGTAACTTCATAATAAAGTCCATGGTGATATGCTCCCACTTCCACTCGGGTATATCCAAAGGTTGGATCTTCCCGTATGGCTTCTGATGCTCTGCCCTCTCCTGCAGCAAGTAAGGCACTTACTCACGTACTCCACTACGTCGTGCTTTATACCCGGCCACCAATAATCTTTCTTCATGTCTTGATACATCTTTGTAGCATCGGGATGAATGGAGTACCAAGTCTTATGAGCTTCATCCATAATCTTCCCACATAGATCCCCAAAACGAGGAATCCACATTCGTCCGAATCGGGTCCTAACACCAAGTGTGTTTTCATCCAATTCCGCGACCAGACCTCTCATTCTTTCAGAGTTGAGATGATTTTCCTTCAATGCCTTATCTTGGAACTCCTTGACCTGCTTCATCATATCAGAGGTCATGATCAACTGGTAAGCCTTCACCCGAATCGGCTCGGGTCTCTCCTTTCGACTAAGGGCTTCCGCCACCACGTTGGATTTGCCTGGATGGTAATGAATCTCGCAATCATAATCTTTTATGAGCTCCAACCATTTTCTTTGTCTCATGTTCAAGTCCTTCTGCTCGAAGAAGTAATTCAAGCTCTTGTGGTCAGTGAATATGGTGCACTTTGTCCCATACAGGTAGTGCTTCCAAATCTTTAACGCAAGACCACGGTTGCTAGCTCTAAGTCATGAGTAGGATAATTGACCTCATGAACCTTTAGCTGTCATGATGCATAGGCTATAACCTTTCCTCTCTGCATCAACACACATCCCAACCCCGAGTAGGAAGCATCTGAATAAACCACCAAATCTTCGCTCCATCGGGTAACAACAAGACAGGAGTTTGAGTTAACCTCGCCTTTAATTCCTCAAATGCCTTCCCTTGAGCTTGACCCCATACAAAATTTACATCCTTACAGGTCAACTTAGTCAACAGAGAAGCTATCTTAAAGAAGTCTTGAATGAATCTTCTATAATATCCCGCCAAACCTAGGAAACTACGAATCTCGATGGCGTCTTTGGTGACTTCCATTGTATCACTGCGTCCACCTTTGCCGGGTCCACCATAATCCCCTTGGGATTCACCATGTGACCCAAGAACTGAACCTCGCGTTGCCAGAATGTGCATTTGGAGAATTTAGCATACAACTTCTCCCGTCTCAACATCTCCAACACCTTTCGAATGTGATCGGCATGCTCCTCCTCGCTCTTCGAATAGATCAGGATATCATCAATAAACACAATCACTGAATTATCTAACATCAGCTGACACACTCGATTCATCAAGTCCATAAAATCAGTTGGTGCATTGGTCAAACCAAAAGACATAACGAGAAACTCGTAGTGTCCATAATGCGTGCGAAAGCTGTTTTAGGAATATCCTGCTCCTTCACCTTCAACTGATGATAACCAGATTGAAGGTCTATCTATGAAATCCAACTGGCACCCTGGAGCTGATCAAACATATCATTAATTCTCGATAAGGGGTACCGATTCTTCACTGTTAACTTGTTCAACTCCCGATAGTCAATACACATCCTCATACTACCGTCCTTCTTCGCGAATAAGACCAGAGCACCCCAAGGAGAGATACTCGGTCTAATAAACCCCTTGTCGAGTAACTCCTGCAATTGGTCCATTAGTTCCTTCATCTCAGTCGGAGCCAACCGATACGGTGCCTTAGCAATAGGTTGGGCACCTGGTATCAAACCAATCTGGAACTCGATCTCGCGATCAGGTGGCACTCCTGGTAAGTCTTCGGGAAACACATCTGGAAAGTCACACACCACCGGTACATCGGTCAGTTTTGGTGTTCGCGTATCCATGTCCTTTACATAGGCCAACTAGGCACTACATCCACGCCTCATGCACTTTCCTGCCACCACCATCGAAATCACCTTCGGGATAGTCGTAACTCGATCACCGTAAACCATCACCAAATTCCCATCAGCCGCTGTTAGTCTAATCGTATTCTTGCGACACACAATGTTCGCCTCGTAGTCCACCAACCAATCCATTCCAAGGACTACATCGAAACCGCCTAAGGTAATCACAAACGGTCTAATAGGAAACTTATGACCTTTTAGTTCTATATCACAAGCTTCTATCATCTCAGAAATCCTGGTAGACTTACCTATGGCAATTTCTACATCGAAAGGCTCATCAATACTTCTACTTCTAATGGGCAACTTAGCACAAAAGGCAGTAGAAATGAAACTCTTACTAGCACCAGAATCAAATAACATAGATGAAAGAGTTTGGTTTACTAGAAACGTACCTGACACCACATCGGGGTCCGTCATAGCCTCCTCCTGAGTCATTGTGAAAGCTCAGGCGCTCGCCTTCTGCCCTTTAGTTCCGGTCTTCTTCCCTGCCCTAGAACTCTCCGTCCTCGGCTTCTTGCAATCCCTGCTTAGATGGCCATTTTCTCCATAATTGTAGCACCTCATAACCCCACAATCTCTAGCCATATGACCAGGCTTCCCACATTTGAAGAAAATGTTAGATCCCCATTTGCATTCTCCTGAATGCTCCTTCCCGCATTTACCACATTTCTTCGACCCTGCACCGGATGTGATCACACACCAGTCACCCACTTTCGCCACTTTGGTGTTTGGAGCGGCTCCGCCATGTCTAAACCGTTTCCCATTTTAGTTTCGGTCACCTCCACCCTTCTTGCTCACCTCAGCCACCACCACTTCTCGCTCATCATACAACCTCCTCGCCAGGTCAACCTCCGACCTGAACGTGCTTGGTCGGGCAACAATCATGTGCATGCATATGTACGTCGGTAAGCCCTGGATATACCTTTTAATCTTTCATGACAGAGGCATCACCTGATTCTGCACCAGCCATGCCATCTCATTAAACTTCATGGTGTATTGCTGATGTGTCATTGTTCCCGCCTCCAGCTGCAGGAACTCCCTTTCCACCTTATCCATTTCTCTATGAGGACAAAACTCCTCCATCACCAACTTCTTCAACTCAGACCACCTCATTCTCCTAATTGCCCAACTACCCTCGGCTTGGACTGACAGGATCAGCGATCACAAGTTTGATGTATTAGGGTTCAAAGCAGCGGAATACGAACAGGAATTAGACAAATTGTAGCAAGAGATCGATACTTGTATGCATTAAGAGCACATACGGTTATAGTGAGAGATATATATTTCTGATTCAAGGAATGTTTATAGATATAGAATATTTCTAATCAAATCATTCATATCATTCCCGTCATTCACACAATTACAATAGGTTGCACTCCTTATATAGTGCAATCCGCTGTTATCACGGAAAGTGACAACTGGCAGATCTAATACAAAAATAACTAACTCTTAACAAACTACTGAAATGTTCACAACTACTGAGAACATATCAGAGTGTTAAGTACAGAATATAAAACTACTGAAACTAAACGACTGAAGAACAAGCTCTTCAGTCGTTTTACAAAACTACTGAAACATAAAACTACTGAAACTAGAAATATAAAACTACTGATATCACAACTACTGAAGAAGTACTCTTCAGCAGTTGTGACAAACTACTGAGGCTTCAGTACTGATCTTCAGACTTTGACCTTCAGGTGTTTCATCAGCTGATGACTTCAGTAGATATCATCAGCTGATGTCTTCAGTCTTTGTCTTCAGACTTTGTACATCAGTTGTTGATCTTCAGCACTTGTAAACTCTTCAGCTGTTGTACTTCAGTACTTGGTCTTTCAGCTTCAGCACTTGTGTTCTTCAGCTGTTGTACTTCAGCACTTTAGTTCTTCAGCTGTTGAAGTCTTCAGCACTTGATCTTCAGCTGTTGAAGTCTTCAGCACTTGTCAAACTGCTGATGAGGCTTTCAGCAGTTGTTGTGATACCATGTGGGACTTAGAGGTTTTCTGATCTTGGCTCATTGGTTCTTTTGGTCCAACAAACTCCCCCTGAACCAATGCAGCCAAAACCTCTAAATTATTTATTATCACTTATTGTTGGCAAAGTGTTGGTCTTTTTCCTTCTTGATCAGTAGAGAAGATGACCCATGTAAGCTCCGGCCTGGGAAGAAATCTCAGATATTTGTTTGGCAGAGTATGAATGGGAACTCTGTTTTGGGGAACTGGACACAGAGTTGTATCCCATTCATGAGATTTACTTCCCCATAATGAGTCTGTATGACTCTCGAACATAGGCCTCAAGGAGAACAACTTGTTCCTCCTGAGAGTTCTTCTACTCCTCCTTCGAAGAAGAACTCTGGACCATAGTACTCTGATAAGTACTTCATGGTCCTGCCATTTTTCAGCTCCACCGTAGTTACCTCCCTTATACAAATTCATCAGGATGGTTGCCTTCAAGGAGTAACTGGAGCTCATTCTTCTGGATGTCTTCAAGCCTTTTATATAACAACCCCTCTTAATCATCTTGTTTTCTAGTAAAGCTTGAGGGGTCTTCTTTGCTTGTGAGCTTTCTTGAATTCATCAATGATTTCCCAGGTGAGACTACAATGGCCAACATGATGGTAGAATCTATTGTTTTTCGTACCTGGCCATTGTATCTGTGTGGAATAGTTCTTTTATGGATTCTAGAACTCACCCTGGGGTCTGGCCATACTCTCACTCTCTCCTTTTGATACTGAAAGGTGCCTGAGAGTGTACAGCTTTGAGCATGCCCTTTCATGGCTTGAATAGATGATGACTGAGGAAATTCCTTGTCAACCATCTTAACAGTTGCTCATCGTGCTGTTTTGCTGTTCTTCTTCTTCTATCTTGACTCTGACCATTTCCCTTTGAGAGTCAGGTGTGATCATGGGTGACTTCGGGGTTTTGGTAGCTTTAGAACAGCAGAGAGTGGCAGACTATCATCTTCATCCTCCTCTCTTCTTCTTCTTCCATCCTCAGCACCCTTCTCCTCCTTCTGGGGCATCACTGGATGATGGTTGGGTTGGTGAAGGAATTGGTTTTGAAGAATGAAGATTTGGATTTTGGCTTAGAGATTGGTTGGGAGATTTGAGGGATAGGCTCTGTTGAGTGGGTGGAAGGGAAGGTTGATCCAGCATCTTTGTAGTTAGTTTCGCCTTTGTGAGTTTAGCCATCTCTAACCTTTTACCAGAGCCCAGCCTCATCAAGGGCTTCCACAATAATCCCTTTGTTGAATTGCTCAGACAGACAGATTCTGGTGGCTATAGCCAGAATGCTGTCCCTGGTCCACGCGCGAATCTCCATTAACGATCTTCCTAAGTATTTTGCAATAAAGCGGATCATTATTTCCAATCTCTTTTTCCAGAGCATCATACCCTGCCCATCGGGTTGTATCTCTTGCACTTCCAACCTTCTGATCTCACTATCCAGTGTGGCTGTGTCAAACCCCTGCCTGAAGAGTTGTTCAATTATTTTATCCATGGATCGGCTGTGTGTAGTGTCAGCTTCTTTTACCAGCTCCTCCAAGGATTTGTCTTCAGCAGTATGATCATCAGCACTTTTCTTTCGCTTGTAAGTGAGCAGAGGTTGCTTTTCTTTCTCCTCCTCTTGGGCTGCTTTCTCTTCTTTTCCTCTGTTCTTTTCCTCTTCTTTTCTTTCACTGCAGTACTCCCCCCTTTTTGGATGCATTGGAGGAAGGGGTTTGTACCGCAGAAAGAGTCTTTTGACAGCAGCATCAATCAAGGGCTGTAAAGTTGAGGAAAGCCTCTCATCAATGGCTTAGTCACAATATCAGTGATTATATGTGGGTGATGAGAGGGAGGGAATTTTGAAGTACAGCACCTATTTGCTCAGGAGGGTTCTGTTCCTGAGAATAGGGCCTGAAGCAGAGGCAGGTGGTTGAGTTTGGAGTGGCTCAGTGTTGGGGAACCTTCAAGTGAAGGTGCCATCTGTGGGTGGGTAGAGGCAGATGGTCTTTCTCCTTGTGAGAGTTGATCAAGTAGGTTTTGCAGCCTACTGACTTTCTCTTCAAGGATTGTGTTCTGGGCAAGAACATCATAGAAAAAGCCCAGGTCATCATCAGCCGAAGCTGAATCATCTGACCTCCTGCTTAGAGCAGGATTTACATGCACTGGGTGTAGACCAGTTGATGCATGTGCCCCTTGTGCTTGGTACTGGGGACTTCCAGCCTCAGGACAGTGTCCATCATCAGCTGTTGCCTCTAGTGAGGTCTTAGCAATGTTACCAGCCTCATTTGATCATGTGCTGAGTCAGAGGAGGTGGCAGCCTCACTAGATATTCTAAGCTCCTTGTCTACACCAGGAGATAGAAGTGGTAAAACCCTGTGCTGTGGGTTCTCAAGTGCACTGTGTTCCTCCCCCTCAATTGTAGAGGTGTTCCAGTAGTAAGTGGTTTCTGGGGAGGGGGTGAGGAGTGCAGTTGAGTCAGCACTTGTGCAACTATTAAAGTTGGGCTGTGAGGGGGTTGTTTGGGGTGAAGGGATAGAAGCAGTGTGCACCTGGGGAGGTTGGTGCTCTTCAATGGCAATCCCCTCAAGTGAGGAAGATCCCAGATATGTAGGTACCCCTTGTGTGGTTGCTGCAGGCTCCTGTTGAGAGGAAGCCTGAGCGGCTATGGCTGGAAGAGTCATTGTATCCACTAGGGGGTTTGGACTAGTGGATATATCCTGCGTTTGTGTGCAGGGGCATCCTCAGGGGACTCAATTCCCTGAGTAGCCGTTTTGGTTTCTTTTTGGTGGGTTTGGTGGGGACTTTTGATTTGGAGGTGGTGGTGTGGGTTCCAGCTGCGTGGGTTTTCGCAGCTTGGCAGCCATTTTAGTGTCTGGTCAGAGTTGTGCCGGGAGTACTTCCGGCAGAACAGCCGTAGCAGGGACTCCCAAGCCAACAAGTCCCTCAGCATTAAGCTGGTTTGTAATGATGGCCATTATGAACCGTGGATATAGTATCCAACGGTTGGCAGTTAGTTTTTGAGCCATATCCTTGAGCTCCGAAATATTATTTCTGAAAAGTTTAGCGGTTGTTGCTCAAGAATAGAATACATTACCTGCTGCCATTTTGTCGACATTTGATCCCAAGACGACGTCTTAGGAGCCAAACATACATTCACCATGTGAAAAATTAGGCGCTCAGCGTCATTAAAGTGTTTCTTCATGATAGTGGAGGCACTGAGATCGCCTTGATATCCATGTTGGGCAAAGGATAGATCTGTGGTGCCCTTCGGATATCCAGCAGGAGAATAGCATCATTCAGATGAAGAATTTGGCGGATATTGCAGGAGTGATGACTACTTCTTTGTGTTGACGACCGACTGGAGAGATGGTGTGTTCTCCCCAGTGGTAATAGTAACGTTCATCCAAAATTGTTGAAGGGATTCGGCATGTAGTATGGGATTCAGAAGAAATGCCGTATTGTATTGGGACTGAACCATAAGATCGATAGCAGTATCGAACTTAGTCCAGATAGGCGATTTAGTGAGGTAGGCAACACAGTTGTGTCGCGTTTAATTTGCATGGACGCCATTGAGAAGAGGGAAGTTTTGGAGAGGAACGTTAGGTTTGAAGAAGATGAAGCATTGAGAGCTTAGGTCAGGGATATTTATAGGGTACGGGTAAGAAAAACGACTGAAGGATGTGGTGTTAGTCATCAGTAGTTTTAAACGACCGTTGACATGGTATTATCCTTTCAGACGTTGAAACAGCTGAAGAAGTCGTGGTGTTAGGCATCAGAAGTTAGAAAACTACTGAAGACCGTGGTTTTGACTTCAGATGATTGAAACAACTGAGGACTTGGTGTTTGTCATCAGTAGTTATGAAACTACTGAAGACAGTGGTTTTGTCATCAGCTGTTGTAAACAACTGAAGACTTGGTATTAGTCATCAGTAGTTATAAAACTACTGAAGACATGGTTTTGCTTCAGTTGTTTAGAATGAAACAGCAGTTGTACAAACGACTGAAGAGAAATTTCTCATCAGCTGTTTTCGTCAATTCTTAGCTTTTCAGCTGTTTCATACTGTCCTCAACACATTCATCAGCTTTTTGGCTGATTTCAGTTGTTTCATAGGACATCAGTACTTATCTGTTTTTACTGATTTCAGTAGTTGTAACTGCATCAGTAGTTTTAACTACATCAGTAGTTTAGAACAGATAAAGTACTTCAGTACTGTGAGACATTTAGCCTTCAGTAGTTATAAAAACTGCTGAGGGTAAAAGAGCTCATCAGTACTTATATGTGACATAGTACTAATGATCATCAGTACTATTACTAAGATCATCAGTAGTTGTCACTTATTCTAGCTGCAGCATACCAAGCCTTAACACCAGGTTTTGGAAAGTTGAACTATCCAAAGGCTTAGTAAAAATGTCTGCAAGCTCATCAGCACTAGGCACAAACTTAGGATCAATCAGACCTTTTTCAAAACAATCCCTTATAAAATGATGTCTGATCTCTATATGTTTGGTCCTAGAGTGCTGGACTGGATTTTTGACAATGCAAAGAGCTGAAGCACTATCCATTAACAATGGAGTCTTAGTCTCTGTAATGCCATAATCCAAAAGTTGGTTTTGAAGCCAGAGTACCTGAGATGTACAACTTGCAGCAGCAATGTACTCTGCTTCAGCAGTTGATGTAGCAACTGAGGTCTGTTTCTTGCTCTGCCAAGAAATCAAGCAGTTGCCTAGGAATTGACATCCACCAGAAGTTGATTTCCTGGTCAACTTACACCCTGCATAGTCACTGTCAGAAAAAGCAACTAATTTACCAGAATGTCCAGTAGAATACCATAAACCTAGAGATGGAGTGCCTTGCAGATATCTAAAGATCCTCTTGACTGCAATCAGATGAGACTCTTTAGGTGCAGCCTGAAATCTAGCACAAACACATGTAGCAAACATAATATCTGGTCTAGAAGCTGTTAAATACATCAAGGACCCAATCATACATCTGTAAAGTGTTTCATCAACCACTTTACCTTTCTGATCTGTATCCAGTTGTGTGGTGCTGCACATGGGGGTAGAACAGGGCTTACAGTTTTGTAAATCAAACTTTTGCAAAAGATCTTTTGTGTATTTGGACTGATGAATGAAAATTCCATCAGCCTTTTGTTTGATTTGCAACCCCAGAAAGAACTGTAATTCTCCCATGGCACTCATTTCAAACTTCTGTTGCATCAACTTTGTAAAGGCATCACACAACTTTGGATCAGAGGATGCAAAAATGATATCATCTACATAAATTTGAACAAGTAGATTATGCTGCCCAGCTTTCTTAATGAATAAAGTCTTATCTATGGAGCCTCTAGTGAAATTATTTTCCAGAAGAAAGTTTGATAATGTCTCATACCAGGCTCTAGGAGCTTGTTTTAACCCATAAAGAGCCTTATCAAGCTTATACACCCAATTAGGATTTATTGTCCTCAAAGCCTGGAGGTTGACATACATAAACCTCTTCTTTAATTTTTCCATACAAAAATGCACTTTTGACATCCATTTGAAAAACTTTAAGGTTTTGATAAGCAGCATAAGCTAAAAACAATCGAATTGCTTCCAGTCTGGCTACAGGGGCAAAGGTTTCATCATAATCAAACCTTCTTTTGTGCAAACCCCTGAACAACCAGTCTGGCCTTGTTCTTAACAATAAGCCCATTTTCATCAGTTTTGTTCCTAAACACCCATTTAGTGCCTATTGCACACTTACCTGGAGGTAGAGGAACCAGTTCCCACACTTGCTGTTTCTTGAACTGAAGAAGCTCAAGCTGCATGGCATCAACCCATCCATTGTCCTTTAAAGCAATGTGATAATTCTTTGGCTCTTGCTGACTGATGAAGAGAGCATAGAAGCAGAAATTTGACAATTGACTTCTTGTTGATACTCCAGCAGTGATATCACCAATGATTTGAGACATAGGGTGATTCTTCAGATCTTGATACACAATGAGATCTGTGCAAGTGTTTGTAGCAGGCTCAGCAGTAACAGATGGTGATGGTGAATCATTTCCTTGAAACCAATCAGTGGATGGTAATTCAAAGGAAGTTGAATTCGAAGAGATCTCATCAGCATTTGTTGTGGATGGTGCTACTGGAGCTACAGGAACATCAGGTCTAGCTGAATCAGGCAGCTGATCACTAAACCTGAAGAGGTGAGTACTGCAATCATCATCATCATCAGCAGTACCACCAGGTGGTGAACTGTTGACAGGAGCAACAGCAGGAGTTTGATAAGGAACATATTGCAGTATGTCCAAATCAAATAACTCCACAGGGCTTTGTGGAATCTTGTCCTTTGGAGATTCATTGAACTTAACATGTAGAGTTTCTTCAACCATCTTTGTTCTGCAGTTGAAGACTCTGTATGCCTTGCAAGTAGATGAATAACCAACAAAATACCCTGCATCCACCTTAGGATCAAATTATGGAGTTGATCCTTTGTGTTGAGAATAAAACAGGGACACCCAAATGCTTTGAAAAATGAAATCAGAGGAGCCAAATGATGGAGAACTTCATATGGAGTCTTCATCAACCTCTGATTTACTAAAACTCTATTTTGCACATAGCAAGCTGTGTTGACAGCTTCAGCCCAAAAGGTCAGTGGCAAACCTGAGTCAGCCAGCATGGACCTTGCAGCTTCAATGAGGGTCCTGTTCTTTCTCTCCACTACTCCATTTTGTTCTGGAGTCCTTGGATGCTAAACTGCCTTTTGATCCCTTTGAAAGATAGAAGTCATCAAGTGTATGATTTCTGAATTCAGTTCCATTGTCACTCCTAATACACTTGACTGGAAGGGAATACTGCTTCTCAAATCAACACAAAGTGAATAATCTTCTGAGCAGCCTCATCCTTTGAATGTAGAAAGAAAGTCCATACAAATCTGGAGTAATCATCCACAATTACCAGACAGTATTTCTTCTTTGCCATGCTCATTACTCTCACAGGACCAAATAGATCCATATGCAGTAATTGCAAGCAGGCAGTGGACTTAGGCACTTCAATAGGAGGGAATGAGACTTGTGTGTTGTTTTCCTTTTAAACAAGCAGTGCAGGTTTCATCACAGTGGAACTCCTTATTGGTAAGCCTCTGACTAAACTATTGTGGGTAAGCTGATTCATGTTTTTGAGATTAACATGACCAAGCCTTCTGTGCCACAGTTTAGATTCTTGAGAAGAGGCTTTGGAAAATAGGCAAGGATTGCCTTTGAGATCTATTTTCTTGGAAAGATCTAAGGCATACACTCTTCCTGTCCTGTTGGCTCTCAGGAGAGTGTGATCATCCAACACCTTGTCAATCAAGTGCAAAACTTTGGATGACAGAATCCTACAGTTTTGACTGGTGAAAAGAGCAACATGGCCTTTATCACACATTTGACTGACACTCAAGAGATTGTACTTGAGATTTTCCACATGATTAACATCATCAAATTTGATTTCTCCATTGGAGACAAAGCCCTTACCAATGATGTAACCCCTAGCATCATTGCCAAAAGAAACAAATCCCTTTTTCCTTGAGAGTAGTCATGAAGAAGAGAGCTGTTCCCAGTCATGTGCATAGATCCCCCACTGTCTACATACCAGATGCTACTTTGGCATGTTGAAGAACCCTGCAATAATAAACAATCAGTTAGTTTTAGAGACCCAAACCTTTTTGGTTTTGGGCCTGGTCTCATCAATAGATGGTAAACTAACAGGTTTATTTGAAACAACAGCCTGAGAGGAAGAAGATGGTGTAGAAGAGGAGTCCTTTGGCTTGGACCTCCTTTTCTGTGGTTTCAACATAGGAGCATCTAGTTGGTTAACTCTACCCAACAGATGTTGAACCATCATAACCAGCTGTGTCTGATTTTGTGATAAAGCTTTCAGCTCATCAGACACATTGCCAGTGGAGTTTGATAAGTTCCTATGTTGCACCTTCTTCTTCTGAGCATTCAGCTGTCACCTGTTTAACCCTTCCTTTTTGGATTTCTTTGAGGACTTAAGGGTTACAGGATTTGATGTTGCTGATACAAATGTGGTCTCAAACTCAGTTTTCATTTTTACCATTTTCTTTAATTTCTTCTTTTTGTTTGAGTTTGGAACCTCTTTTGTACCAAAATCATCTGTAAGATGATTGAACAAACCACATACTTCACATGGTTTCTTCTTCATCTTAGGTTGATCATCAACTAAAGAGGGTGAAGCAACTGAAGACTTGTTCTTCAATGCTTTGGAAGCATTGTTTGCTTTCTTGACTGCCTCTTTAGTAGTCTTCAAACTCTTTCTACTGGCAGTTTTCTTCTCTTCAGTACTGACAGCAGTTGAAGTTTGAACTTCAGGTGTTAATCCTGCTCTCTAGTCCTTTCAGGACCTTCAGAATTAACTCCTGAGTTGATCAACTCATTAATCATGTGAGTGTCAGCATTTGAACCATCAACATCAGCTGATAGGTTCAAAGAGGGCTTGATGCTGACTGCTACTTCTGATTGTGCTGTATCAGAAGGTAGATCACATGATGTGATGGATTGGTTATCACTCTCACCATCAGATTCTCTCTGCTCTTGGGGTAAAATCTGTAGGTGGAGCAGTGTGATTGTAACCAATTCCAAACTTCACATTTGAAGCAGATTGCTTACTAAGAAGCATTTCAAAACCTTTGCATGATTGTACCCATCTATCACACTCTACCTGGGTAACTGCAAGGGTTTCTTTGAGATCTTTGTACTTCTCTAGAAGTACCTCTTCTCTAGCCTTATCATCAATTATTTGGCAATTCAGTTTATAAATCTCATCATTTTTATCTTTAAGCACAGACTCAAACTCAGCTTTGTTTTTGGAAATTATTTGTTCTAGCTCAATGTTCTTATTAATTAGAGCTACATTTGCTTCTCTAATGGAAGCAAATGCTGCTATGCATGGTTCAGAACATAATTTGGCTTTTGCCTCAGAGGATACCTGTGATACCTGAGGTGTAGAGGCATTAGAAAATGAAGTATCAGCAGACTCCAAAGCCATAAGAGCTAGATTCCCAAAAGGACTGTCACCACCATGTTGACCAGCACCTGAGAACAGTTGTCATGACCAGACATGTCATCTGGTAAACTGCTCCAGTCAACAACTCCTGGGGTGAAGAAGCTGTGTTGTTGAGGTTGAGTTTGTTGATGAGATTGGGATGGCTGAGGTTCTGGTAGTGCATGAGGTTGTGGTGCCATAGGAACTTGAACTTGATTTGACTGTGGCATGTAATAACAAGGGTACGGATATGGCATTTGACCCTGAGGAACAAAATATGCCGGAGATTTGTTGAGGATGATGACTAGAAGTGACAGGATGTTGCCCTCTGTGTTGTTGACTATTGCCAGGAAAAGTCACAAAGGGTGCAGTGGAGTTAGATCCAGTTGATCTACACTCTCTTGCAAAGTGTCCAAGCCTTTGGCATTTGTGACACCTCAACTTGCTCTTGTCAAAACCAACTTGGTTTTGCCAGAGAGTCCTGGGAATTTTCTTCCAGTTCTTTTATAGAACTTCTGAGATCTGATATTTATCAGGGCCATTTGGCTCAAAATATCCATCTCTTCTAAGTCATCATCAGCAATCCCCTTGAGATCATCCATAATGAAGCATAGATTGTCATTATTACACCCAGTAAACTGACCATCAACACTCACAAATGCAGAATCAGAAGTGCTTGAAGAGAAATTAATATGCTCATCATACTGGCATTCAGATGAAGCATATTCTGACTCATGACCCACCAAGGCAGTGTTGCCTGGTACAAAGTCTTCAGTGAGCTTTCCAGATGAAGACAGCTTTCTCTTCTGTTCTATCTCTCTCTCAAACGTGAGCAGTTTCCATGGAGTTGGGTGAGAGATAGTTTGTCCAAACTTGCACTGGAGCGTAGGACAATAGTATATGTGTCCCATCTCTCAGGCAGTGATCTGAGAAATCTGTTATTCATCTGAATATTGTGTACTCAAGTTTGACCATTTTTAGTTCAGAGATCAAACAAGAGAACCGCTCATATTGTTGAGTCAGTGTCTCACCCTTTCTATGAGAAAATGTCTCATATTGTTGGGCAAGAATTTCTCTATTATTTGCCAAGACCTCATCTGTTCCTCCAAATTGTTCTTTCAAGGCATTCCAGAGGTCATGGGCAGTTTCATGATGCATTAGCCCAGAATAGATTTCATTTGGCAGTGCCATGGCCAGAATTCCATGGGCTTTTGCATCAATTTCAAGCAACTTCTTATCCTCATCTGAGTATTGCTCCCTCCTCTTCGGAACCATTTGATTGGTTTCCGGGTTATTCACCATAGGCTTGTGTGGACCATGTACCACTGATGTCCAACAACCTGCGCTGTTAACAGACAGGTGATGGAGCATTCGTCTTTGCCATATGTTATACTCATTCCTAACCAGCATTGGTGGCTTGGTTGAGGAACCAGTATTGTGAGGATCATTGGAGGGAGTAGTCATTTTCAGTTCAAAAACAATTTAATTCAAGCTTTTAAAAGTTTTACACAGACCACAACAAACTCAATGATGAAAACCAAGAAAAGATCTCAGGATGAATGACCAGAAATACAGAAAATTCAATCTCTATAACCGTTTCTTGCAAAAACAAAAGCTAATTCAATCAAACTTAGATCTTGAATAGCAGTTTCAATGATCAATTATTAGATCGATCAATGATTAACCTGCTCTGATACCATTTGACAGGATCAGCGATCACAAGTTTGATGTATTAGAGTTCAAAGCAGCGGAATACGAACAGGAATTAGACAAATTGTAGCAAGAATCGATACTTGTATGCATTAAGAGCACATACGGTTATAGTGAGAGAATATATATTTCTGATTCAAGAATGTTTATAGATATGAATATTTCTAATCAAATCATTCATATCATTCCGTCATTCACACAAATATTACAATAGGTTGACACTCCTTATATAGAGTGCAATCGCTGCTGTATCACGGGAAAGTGACAACTGGCAGATCTAATACAAAAATAACTAACTCTTAACAAACTACTGAAATGTTCACAACTACTGAGAACATATCAGAGTGTTAAGTACAGAATATAAAACTACTGAAACTACAACGCTGAAGACAAGCTCTTCAGTCGTTTTACAAAACTACTGAAACTAAAACTACTGAAACTAGAAATATAAAACTACTGATATCACAACTACTGAAGAAGTACTCTTCAGCAGTTGTGACAACTACTGAGGCTTCAGTACTTGATCTTCAGACTTTGACCTTCAGGTGTTTCATCAGCTGATGACTTCAGTAGATATCATCAGCTGATGTCTTCAGTCTTTGTCTTCAGACTTTGTACATCAGTTGTTGATCTTCAGCCCTTGTAAACTCTTCAGCTGTTGTACTTCAGTACTTTGGTCTTTCAGCTTCAGCACTTGTGTTCTTCAGCTGTTGTACTTCAGCACTTTAGTTCTTCAGCTGTGAAGTCTTCAGCACTTGATCTTCAGCTGTTGAAGTCTTCAGCACTTGTCAAACTGCTGATGAGGCTTTCAGCAATTGTTGTGATACCATGTGGGACTTAGAGGTTTTCTGATCTTGGCTCATTGGTTCTTTTGGTCCAACAAACTCCCCCTGAACCAATGCAGCCAAAACCCTAAATTATTTATTATCCCTTTTATGTGGCAAAGTTTGGTCTTTTCTTCTTGATCAGTAGAGAAGATGACCCATGTAAGCTCCGGCCTGGGAAGAAATCTCAGATATTTGTTTGGCAGAGTATGAATGGGAACTCTGTTTTGGGGAACTAGACACAGAGTTGTTATCCCATTCATGAGATTTACTTCCCCATAATGGTCTGTATGACTCTTGAACATAGGCCTCAAGGAGAACAACTTTTCCTCCTGAGAGAGTTCTTCTACTCCTCCTTCGAAGAAGAACTCTGGACCATAGTACTCTGATAAGTACTTCATGGTCCTGCCATTTTTCAGCTCCACCGTATTACCTCCTATATACAAATTCATCAGGATGGTTGCCTTCAAGGAGTAACTGGAGCTCATTCTTCTGGATGTCTTCAAGCCTTTTATATAACAACCCCTTCTTAATCATCTTGTTTTCTAGTAAAGCTTGAGGGGTCTTCTTTGCTTGGTGAGCTTTCTTGAATTCATCAATGATTTCCCAAGGTGAGACTACAATGGCCAACATGATGGTAGAATCTATTGTTTTTCGTACCTGGCCATTGTATCTGTGTGGAATAGTTCTTTTATGGATTCTAGAACTCACCTGGGGTCTGGCCATACTCTCACTCTCTCCTTTTGATACTGAAAAGTGTGCTGAGAGTGTACAGCCTTTGAGCATGCCCTTTCATGGCTTGAATAGATGATGACTGAGAAATTCCTTGTCAACCATCTTCAACAGTTGCTCATTGTGCTGTTTCTGCTGTTCTTCTTCTTCTATCTTGACTCTGATGATTTCCCTTTGAGAGTCAGATGTGATCATGGGTTGACTTCGGGGTTTTGGTAGCTTTAGAACAGCAGAGAGTGGCAGACTATCATCTTCATCCTCCTCCTCTTCTTCTTCTTCCATCCTCAGCACCCTTCTCCTCCTTCTGGGTGCATCACTGGATGATGGTTGGGTTGGTGAAGGAATTGGTTTTGGAGAATGAAGATTTTGGATTTTGGCTTAGAGATTGGTGGGAGATTGAGGGATAGGCTCTGTTTGAGTGGGTGGAAGGGAAGGTTGATCCAGCATCTTTGTAGTTAGTTTCGCCTTTGTGAGTTTAGCCATCTCTAACCTTTTACCAGCCCTAGCCTCATCAAGGGCTTCCACAATAATCCCTTTGTTGAATTGCTCAGACAGACAGATTCTGGTGGCTATAGCCAGAATGCTGTCCCTGGTCCACGCGCGAATCTCCATTAACGATCTTCCTAAGTATTTTGCAATAAGCGGATTATTATTTCCAATCTCTCTTTTTCCAGAGCATCATACCCTGCCCATCGGGTTTGTGTATCTCTTGCACTTCCAACCTTCTGATCTCACTATCCAGTGTGGCTGTGTCAAACCCCTGCCTGAAGAGTTGTTCAATTATTTTATCCATGGATCGGCTGTGTGTAGTGTCAGCTTCTTTTACCAGCTCCTCCAAGGATTTGTCTTCAGCAGTATGATCATCAGCACTTTTCTTTCGCTTGTAAGTGAGCAGAGGTTGCTTTTCTTTCTCCTCCTCTTGGGCTTGCTTCTCTTCCTTCTTTTCCTCTGTTCTTTTCCTCTTCTTTTCTTTCACTGCAGTACTCTCCCCCTTTTTGGATGCATTGGAGGAAGGGTTTGTACCGCAGAAAGAGTCTTTTACAGCGGCATCAATCAAGGGCTGTAAAGTTGAAAAGCCTCTCATCAATGGCTTTAGTCACAATATCAGTGATTATGGGTGTGATGAGAGGGAGGGAATTTTGAAGTACAGCACCTATTAGCTCAGGAGGGTTCTGTTCCTGAGAAATAGGGCCTGAAGCAGAGGCAGGTGGTTGAGTTGGGAGTGGCTCAGTGTTTGGGGAACCTTCAAGTGAAGGTGCCATCTGTGGGTGGGTAGAGGCAGATGGTCTTTCTCCTTGTGAGAGTTGATCAAGTAGTTTTTCAGCCTACTGACTTTCTCTTCAAGGATTGTGTTCTGGGCAAGAACATCATAGAAAAAGCCCAGGTCATCATCAGCCGAAGCTGAATCATCTGACCTCCTGCTTAGAGCAGGATTTACATGCACTGGGTGTAGACCAGTTGATGCATGTGCCCCTTGTGCTGGTACTGGGGACTTCCAGCTCAGGACAGTGTCCATCATCAGCTGTTGCCTCTAGTGAGGTCTTAGCAATATTACCAGCCTCATTCTGATCATGTGCTGAGTCAGAGGAGGTGGCAGCCTCACTAGATATTCTAAGCTCCTTGTCTACACCAGGAGATAGAAGTGGTAAACCCCTGTGCTGTGGGTTCTCAAGTGCACTGTGTTCCTCCCCCTCAATTGTAGAGGTGTTCCAGTAGTAAGTGGTTTCTGGGGAGGGGGTGAGGAGTGCAGTTGAGTCAGCACTTGTGCAACTATTAAAGTTGGGCTGTGAGGGTGGTTGTTTGGGTGAAGGGATAGAAGCAGTGTGCACTAGGGAGGTTGGTGCTCTTCAATGGCAATCCCCTCAAGTGAGGAAGATCCCAGATATGTAGGTACCCCTTGTGTGGTTGCTGCAGGCTCCTGTTGAGAGGAAGCCTGAGTGGCTATGGCTGGAAGAGTCATTGTATCCACTAGGGGGTTTGGACTAGTGGATATATCCTGCGTTTGTGTTGCAGGGGCATCCTCAGGGGACTCAATTCCCTGAGTAGCCGTTTTGGTTTCTTTTTGGTGGGTTTGGTGGGGACTTTTGATTGGAGGTGGTGGCTGTGGGTTCCAGCTGCGTGGGTTTTCGCAGCTTGGCAGCCATTTTTAGTGTCTGGTCAGAGTTGTGCCGGGAGTATACTTCCGGCAGAACAGCCGTAGCAGGGACTCCCAAGCCAACAAGTCCCTCAGCATTAAGCTGTTTGTAATGATGGCCATTATGAACCGTGGATATAGTATCCAACGGTTGGCAGTTAGTTTTTGAGCCATATCCTTGAGCTCTGAAAATATTATTTCTGAAAAGTTTAGCGGTTGTTGCTCAAGAATAGAATACATTACCTGCTGCCATTTTGTCGCATTTGATCCCAAGACGACGTCTTAGGAGCCAAACATACATTCACCATGTGAAAAATGAGGCGTTCAGCGTCAGGAAAGTGTTTCTTCATGATAGTGGAGGCACTGAGATCGCCTTGATATCCATGTTGGGCAAAGGATAGATCTGTGGTGCCCTTCGGATATCCAGCAGAGAGATAGCATCATCCAGATGAAGAATTTTGCGGATAACAGCAGGAGTGATGACTACTTCTTTGTTATTGACGACCGACTGGAGAGATGGTGTGTTTTTCTCCCCAGTGGTAATAGTAACGTTCATCCAAAATTGTTGAAGGGATTCGGCATGTAGTATGGGATTCAGAAGAAATGCCGTATGGTATTGGGACTGAACCATAAGATCGATAGCAGTATCGAACTTAGTCCAGATAGGCGATTTAGTGAGGTAGGCAACACAGTTGTGTCGCGGTTTAATTTGCATGGACGCCATTGAGAAGAGGGAAGTTTTGGAGAGGAACGTTAGGTTGAAGAAGATGAAGCATTGAGAGCTTAGGTCAGGGATTTTATAGGGTACGGGTAAGAAATGACTGAAGGATGTGGTGTTAGTCATCAGTAGTTTTAAACGACCGTTGACATGGTATTATCCTTTCAGACGTTGAAACAGCTGAAGTCGTGGTGTTAGGCATCAGAAGTTAGAAAACTACTGAAGACCGTGGTTTTGACTTCAGATGATTGAAACAACTGAGGACTTGGTGTTTGTCATCAGTAGTTATGAAACTACTGAGACAGTGGATTTGTCATCAGCTGTTGTAAACAACTGAAGACTTGGTATTAGTCATCAGTAGTTATAAAACTACTGAAGACATGGTTTTGCTTCAGTTGTTTAGAATGAACAGCAGTTGTACAAACGACTGAAAGAAATTTCTCATCAGCTGTTTTCGTCAATTCTTAGCTTTTCAGCTGTTTCATACTGTCCTCAACACATTCATCAGCCTTTTTGGTGGATTTCAGTTGTTTCATAGGACATCAGTACTTATCTGTTTATACTGATTTCAGTAGTTGTAACTACATCAGTAGTTTTAACTACATCAGTAGTTTGAACAGATAAAGTACTTCAGTACTTATGAGGCATTTAGCCATCAGTAGTTATAAAAACTGCTGAGGGTAAAAGAGCTCATCAGTACTTATATGTGACATAGTTACTAATGATCACAGTACTTAATACTAAGAATCAGTAGTTGTCACTTATTCTAGCTGCAGCATACCAAGCCTTAACACCAGGTTTTGGAAAGTTGAACTATCCAAAGGCTTAGTAAAAATGTCTGCAAGCTCATCAGCACTAGGCACAAACTTAGGATCAATCAGACCTTTTTCAAAACAATCCCTTATAAAATGATGTCTGATCTCTATATGTTTGGTCCTAGAGTGCTGGACTGGATTTTTGACAATGCAAAGAGCTGAAGCACTATCCATTAACAATGGAGTCTTAGTCTCTGTAATGCCATAATCAAAAGTTGGTTTTGAAGCCAGAGTACCTGAGATGTACAACTTGCAGCTGCAATGTACTCTGCTTCAGCAGTTGATGTAGCAACTGAGGTCTGTTTCTTGCTCTGCCAAGAAATCAAGCAGTTGCCTAGGAATTGACATCCACCAGAAGTTGATTTCCTGGTCAACTTACACCCTGCATAGTCACTGTCAGAAAAAGCAACTAATTTACCAGAATGTCCAGTAGAATACCATAAACCTAGAGATGGAGTGCCTTGCAGATATCTAAAGATCCTCTTGACTGCAATCAGATGAGACTCTTTAGGTGCAGCCTGAAATCTAGCACAAACACATGTAGCAAACATAATATCTGGTCTAGAAGCTGTTAAATACATCAAGGACCCAATCATACATCTGTAAGTTTTCATCAACCACTTTACCTTTCTGATCTGTATCCAGTTGTGTGGTGCTGCACATGGGGGTAGAACAGGGCTTACAGTTTTGTAAATCAACTTTTGCAAAAGATCTTTTGTGTATTTGGACTGATGAATGAAAATTCCATCAGCCTTTTGTTTGATTTGCAACCCCAGAAAGAACTGTAATTCTCCCATGGCACTCATTTCAAACTTCTGTTGCATCAACTTTGTAAAGGCATCACACAACTTTGGATCAGAGGATGCAAAAATGATATCATCTACATAAATTTGAACAAGTAGATTATGCTGCCCAGCTTTCTTAATGAATAAAGTCTTATCTATGGAGCCTCTAGTGAAATTATTTTCCAGAAGAAGTTTGATAATGTCTCATACCAGGCTCTAGGAGCTTGTTTTAACCCATAAAGAGCCTTATCAAGCTTATACACCCAATTAGGATTTTATTGTCCTCAAAGCCTGGAGGTTGACATACATAAACCTCTTCTTTAATTTTTCCATACAAAAACACTTTTGACATCCATTTGAAAAACTTTAAGGTTTTGATAAGCAGCATAAGCTAAAAACAATCGAATTGCTTCCAGTCTGGCTACAGGGGCAAAGGTTTCATCATAATCAAACCTTCTTCTTGTGCAAACCCCTGAACAACCAGTCTGGCCTTGTTCTTAACAATAAGCCCATTTTCATCAGTTTTGTTCCTAAACACCCATTTAGTGCCTATTGCACACTTACCTGGAGGTAGAGGAACCAGTTCCCACACTTGCTGTTTCTTGAACTGAAGAAGCTCAAGCTGCATGGCATCAACCCATCCATTGTCCTTTAAAGCAATGTGATAATTCTTTGGCTCTTGCTGACTGATGAAGAGAGCATAGAAGCAGAAATTTGACAATTGACTTCTTGTTGATACTCCAGCAGTGATATCACCAATGATTTGAGACATAGGGTGATTCTTCAGATCTTGATACACAATGAGATCTGTGCAAGTGTTTGTAGCAGGCTCAGCAGTAACAGATGGTGATGGTGAATCATTTCCTTGAAACCAATCAGTGGATGGTATTCAAAGGAAGTTGAATTCGAAGAGATCTCATCAGCATTTGTTGTGGATGGTGCTACTGGAGCTACAGGAACATCAGGTCTAGCTGAATCAGGCAGCTGATCACTAAACCTGAAGAGGTGAGTACTATCAATCATCATCATATCAGCAGTACCACCAGGTGGTGAACTGTTGACAGGAGCAACAACAGGAGTTTGATAAGGAACATATTGCAGTATGTCCAAATCAAATAACTCCACAGGGCTTTGTGGAATCTTGTCCTTTGGAGATTCATTGAACTTAACATGTAGAGTTTCTTCAACCATCTTTGTTATGCAGTTGAAGACTCTGTATGCCTTGCAAGTAGATGAATAACCAACAAAATACCCTGCATCCACCTTAGGATCAAATTTATGGAGTTGATCCTTTGTGTTGAGAATAAAACAGGGACACCCAAATGCTTTGAAAAATGAAATCAGAGGAGCCAAATGATGGAGACTTCATATGGAGTCTTCATCAACCTCTGATTTACTAAAACTCTATTTTGCACATAGCAAGCTGTGTTAACAGCTTCAGCCCAAAAGGTCAGTGGCAAACCAGAGTCAGCCAGCATGGACCTTGCAGCTTCAATGAGGGTCCTGTTCTTTCTCTCCACTACTCCATTTTGTTCTGGAGTCCTTGGGATGCTAAACTCGCCTTTTGATCCCTTTGAAAGATAGAAGTCATCAAGTGTATGATTTCTGAACTCAGTTCCATTGTCACTCCTAATACACTTGACTGGAAGGGAATACTGCTTCTCAATATACAACACAAAGTGAATAATCTTCTGAGCAGCCTCATCCTTTGAATGTAGAAAGAAAGTCCATACAAATCTGGAGTAATCATCCACAATTACCAGACAATATTTCTTCTTTGCCATGCTCATTACTCTCACAGGACCAAATAGATCCATATGCAGTAATTGCAAGCAGCAGTGGACTTAGGCATTTCAATAGGAGGGAATGAGACTTGTGCTGTTTTCCTTGTCAACAACAGTGCAGGTTTCATCACAGTGGAACTCCTTTATTGGTAAGCCTCTGACTAAACTATTGTGGGTAAGCTGATTCATGTTTTTGAGATTAACATGACCAAGCCTTCTGTGCCACAGTTTAGATTCTTGAGAAGAGGCTTTGGAAAATAGGCAAGGATTGCCTTTGAGATCTATTTTCTTGGAAAGATCTAAGGCATACACTCTTCCTGTCCTGTTGGCTCTCAGGAGAGTGTGATCATCCAACACCTTGTCAATCAAGTGCAAAACTTTGGATGACAGAATCCTACAGTTTTGACTGATGAAAAGAGCAACATGGCCTTTATCACACATTTGACTGACACTCAAGAGATTGTACTTGAGATTTTCCACATGATTAACATCATCAAATTTGATTTCTCCATTAGAGACAAAGCCCTTACCAATGATGTAACCCCTAGCATCATTGCCAAAAGAAACAAATCCCTTCTTTCCTTGAGAGTAGTCATGAAGAAGAGCTGTTCCCAGTCATGTGCATAGATCCCCCACTGTCTACATACCAGATGCTACTTTGGCATGTTGAAGAACCTGCAATAATAAACAATCAGTTAGTTTTAGAGACCCAAACCTTTTTGGTTTTGGGCCTGCTCATCAATAGATGGTAAACTAACGGTTTATCTGAAACAACAGCCTGAGAGGAAGAAGATGGTGTAGAAGAGGAGTCCTTTGGCTTGGACCTCCTTTTCTGTGGTTTCAACATAGGAGCATCTAGTTGGTTAACTCTACCCAACAGATGTTGAACCATCATAACCAGCTGTGTCTGATTTTGTGATAAAGCTTTCAGCTCATCAGACACATTGCCAGTGGAGTTTGATAAGTTCCTATGTTGCCCCTTCTTCTTCTGAGCATTCTCAGCTGTCACCTGTTTAACCCTTCCTTTTTGATTTCTTTGAGGACTTAAGGGTTACAGGATTTGATGTTGCTGATACAAATGTGGTCTCAAACTCAGTTTTCATTTTTACCCATTTTCTCTTTAATTTCTTCTTTTTGTTTGAGTTTGGAACCTCTTTTGTACCAACAATCATCTGTAAGATGATTGAACAAACACATACTTCACATGGTTTCTTCTTCATCTTAGGTTGATCATCAACTAAAGAGGGTGAAGCAACTGAAGACTTGTTCTTCAATGCTTTGGAAGCATTGTTTGCTTTCTTGACTGCCTCTTTAGTAGCTTCAAACTCTTTCTACTGGCAGTTTTCTTCTCTTCAGTACTGACAGCAGTTGAAGTTTGAACTTCAGGTGTTAAATCCTGCTCTCTAGTCCTTTCAGGACCTTCAGAATTAACTCCTGAGTTGATCAACTCATTAATCATGTGAGTGTCAGCACTTGAACCATCAACATCAGCTGATAGGTTCAAGAGGGCTTGATGCTGACTGCTACTTCTGATTGTGCTGTATCAGAAGGTAGATCACATGATGTGATGGATTGGTTATCACTCTCACCATCAGATTCTCCTTTGCTCTTGGGGTAAAATCTGTAGGTGGAGCAGTGTGATTGTAACCAATTCCAAACTTCACATTTGAAGCAGATTGCTTACTAAGAAGCATTTCAAAACCTTTGCATGATTGTACCCATCTATCACACTCTACCTGGGTAACTGCAAGGGTTTCTTTGAGATCTTTGTACTTCTCTAGAAGTACCTCTTCTCTAGCCTTATCATCATTATTTGGCAATTCAGTTTATAAATCTCATCATTTTTATCTTTAAGCACAGACTCAAACTCAGCTTTGTTTTTGGAAATTATTTGTTCTAGCTCAATGTTCTTATTAATTAGAGCTACATTTGCTTCTCTAATGGAAGCAAATGCTGCTATGCATGGTTCAGAACATAATTTGGCTTTTGCCTTAGAGGATACCTGTGATACCTGAGGTGTAGAGGCATTAGAAAATGAAGTATCAGCAGACTCCAAAGCCATAAGAGCTAGATTCCCAAAAGGACTGTCCCACCATGTTGACCAGCACCTGAAAACAGTTGGTCATGACCAGACATGTCATCTGGTAAACTGCTCCAGTCAACAACTCCTGGGGTGAAGAAGCTGTGTTGTTGAGGTTGAGTTTGTTGATGAGATTGGGATGGCTGAGGTTCTGGTAGTGCATGAGGTTGTGGTGCCATAGGAACTTGAACTTGATTTGACTGTGGCATGTAATAACAAGGGTACGGATATGGCATTTGACCCTGAGGAACAAAATATGCCGGAGATTGTTGTTGAGGATGATGACTAGAAGTGACAGGATGTTGCTCTCTGTGTTGTTGACTATTGCCAGGAAAAGTCACAAAGGGTGCAGTGGAGTTAGATCCAGTTGATCTACACCTCTTGCAAAGTGTCCAAGCCTTTGGCATTTGTGACACCTCAACTTGCTCTTGTCAAAACCAACTTTGGTTTTGCCAGAGAGTCCTGGGAATTTTCTTCCAGTTCTTTTATAGAACTTCTGAGATCTGATATTATCACAGGCCATTTGGCTCAAAATCCATCTCTTCTAAGTCATCATCAGCAATCCCCTTGAGATCATCCATAATGAAGCATAATTGTCATTATTACACCCAGTAAACTGACCATCAACACTCACAAATGCAGAATCAGAAGTGCTTGAGAGAATTAATATGCTCATCATACTGGCATTCAGATGAAGCATATTCTGACTCATGACCCACCAAGGCAGTGTTGCCTGGTACAAAGTCTTCAGTGAGCTTTCCAGATGAAGACAGCTTTCTCTTCTGTTCTATCTCTCTCTCAAACGTGAGCAGTTTCCATGGAGTTAGGTGAGAGATAGTTTGTCCAAACTTGCACTGGAGCGTAGGACATAGTATATGTGTCCCATCTCTCATGTAGTGATCTGAGAAATCGTTATTCATCTGAATATTGTGTACTCAAGTTTGACCATTTTTAGTTCAGAGATCAAACAAGAGAACCGCTCATATTGTTGAGTCAGTGTCTCACCCTTTCTATGAGAAAATGTCTCATATTGTTGGGCAAGAATTTCTCTATTATTTTCCAAGACCTCATCTGTTCCTCCAAATTGTTCTTTCAAGGCATTCCAGAGGTCATGGGCAGTTTCATGATGCATTAGCCCAGAATAGATTTCATTTGGCAGTGCCATGGCCAGAATTCCATGGGCTTTTGCATCAATTTCAAGCAACTTCTTATCCTCATCTGAGTATTGCTCCCTCCTCTTCGGAACCATTTGATTGGTTTTCCGTTATTCACCATAGCTTGTGTGGACCATGTACCACTGATGTCCAACAACCTGCGCTGTTAACAGACAGGTGAGGAGCATTCGTCTTTGCCATATGTTATACTCATTCCTAACCAGCATGGTGCTTGGTTGAGGAACCAGTATTGTGAGGATCATTGGAGGGAGTAGTCATTTTCAGTTCAAAAACAATTCAATTCAAGCTTTTAAAAGTTTTACACAGACCACAACAAACTCAATGAAAACCAAGAAAAGATCTCAGGATGAATGACCAGAAATACAGAAAATTCAATCTCTATAACCGTTTCTTGCAAAAACAAAAGCTAATTCAATCAAACTTAGATCTTGAATAGCATTTCAATGATCAATTATTAGATCGATCAATGATTAACCTGCTCTGATACCATTTGACAGGATCAGCGATCACAAGTTTGATGTATTAGGTTCAAAGCAGCGGAATACGAACAGGAATTAGACAATTTGTAGCAAGAGATCGATACTTGTATGCATTAAGATCACATACGGTTATAGTGAGAGAATATATTTCTGATTCAAGGAATGTTTATAGATATAGAATATTTCTAATCAAGTCATTCATATCATTCCCGTCATTCACTCAAATATTACAATAGGTTGACACTCCTTATATAGAGTGCAATCGCTGCTGTTATCACGGAAAGTGACAACTGGCAGATCTAATACAAAAAAAACTAACTCTTAACAAACTACTGAAATGTTCACAACTACTGAGAACATATCAGAGTGTTTAGTACAGAATATAAAACTACTGAAACTACAACGACTGAAGAACAAGCTCTTCAGTCGTTTCAAAACTACTGAAACATAAAACTACTGAAACTAGAAATATAAAACTACTGATATCACAACTACTGAAAAGTACTCTTCAGCAGTTGTGACAAACTACTGAGCTTCAGTACTTGATCTTCAGACTTTGACCTTCAGGTGTTTCATCAGCTGATGACTTCAGTAGATATCATCAGCTGATGTCTTCAGTCTTTGTCTTCAGACTTTGTACATCAGTTGTTGATCTTCAACACTTGTAAACTCTTCAGCTTTTGTACTTCAGTACTTTGGTCTTTCAGCTTCAGCACTTGTGTTCTTCAGCTTTTGTACTTCAGCACTTTAGTTCTTCAGCTGTTGAAGTCTTCAGCACTTGATCTTCAGCTGTTGAAGTCTTCAGCACTTGTCAAACTGCTGATGAGGCTTTCAGCAGTTGTTGTGATACCATGTGGGACTTAGAGTTTTCTGATCTTGGCTCATTGGTTCTTTTGGTCCAACATCGGGGGTTGCATCTCACAATGCCCTATAGTTACAGCCTCGTGCTGCTCGGCACAGGCTTTTCCTCTTCCTCTTCATCAGTAAGACACCGTCCACTCATCTGGACATCCTCTTTCACCCGTATGCCTACTCCTTTCCTTCCTTTCTCCTTCCCCACCCCTGATTACTTCGGTCACCATAGATGGTAGGATCGTTGCGGACCTAGTAAACCTTTCCACTACCGCCTCCTTCATTTGATGCTCTCAAATTAGAACTCTTGTCTTCCCCTCTGGATGAGGGGTCTTTTGGCTCTTCATGAGCCACCTATTCAGCCCTAGGCCTTCCTCTTGTGACTCGTGTTCAGCACCACGTCCACCACGAACTCCACCTTGAGAAGCCTTAGAAGATCCCACCATCCATCCTCTAACAAGCTATAAGATTCAAACACCAACACCATCATTCAAGGGAATAACTCAGTTTATGTCAAGTATAGTAAGTCCCTAATTACAGTGGCCAGTTGTGATTAGCCACTTACTTTACTCTTCATACCCTAGGGATTTCCTATCCTGACTATATCAGTATCTAAATCTACTAAAAGCACATAAACCACATAACATGTACACATAATACAAGTTTACATTAAGAAAATACCTGATGGCACGTAGCTACTCGGACTGGCATCCCTTCCCTTTTGTCCCATTCTTATTTTAAGTTTAGGTTTTTTGAAAATTTTACCCATTGCACTTAAACTTTTACTCTGATACCAACTTGTAAGGCCCCGTTCCTGGGACGCTCACAGCTAATCAATCATCGCACATAAAATCTATAATTTCGTTAACTTAAATAAAACATCGCAGCAGAAACATTATAAACAACATTTACATTTCATTATAAATGCTTTTGCAGATTAATACAACATTTGTTACAAAACATCGTTTGTTCGTATTACAATGTAAAAAAATTAAACCAAAGGAATGCCATCAAAAGAGCCAAGTAGCCACCCTGTTCTATCCTCAGCAACCTTTACCTGCCAACTGGAAACACATAAAAGTCAGCGTTGCTGAGTGAGTTCTAGGTTTATAAAAACATTATATTACCTTTCATTCATTAAAACAATTTCATTACTATCGCACGTGATCACACATCATACGTACATCAAGGTAATAATTATTATCTTCATCATTGTTTGTTTCGCACATTTCGTACTTATCGCACTTTTCGTACATTTATTATCTTTCACTTCTATCTAGGTCCTGTACTTAAACCCCCTCTTGAGATAAAGCTATATCATTTAGGGTTAAGCAACAAGGACGCCATATCACACGTATCGCACGTATGGACTAGTCACATAGACTAACTCCCCCTGTGTTTGAACCCTTAAGGGTTAGCCAAGATCGCATGTTGTAAACACACAGTTGAGCTAACAACTCTTATTGAGTTGTGAACGTCCTTTCATTTGCTTGCAAGAATTTTCTTCGTTTATTATGTTCCACTTTCATTATCTTAAATCTTTCACTTCGTTAAGATGATACTTTACGTTCATCATAATAATCACGCCACATAAAGTAGCATCATCATACGTAATAAAGAACATAACATACAATCATACATAATCATCAAACATCATCAATCACACATCATCATACATCATCATCAAATCACATCATCTGTGACTTCAAAAAGTCAACTTATATAGCCCCCGGGAACCTCCCAAGTCAAAGCCTACATTTTACTTTTTTCCCAAAAAATCAGAAAATATTTCTATGTCTTTAGGAACATGGGCACTATGCAGGCGCATTGGCACTATTGGGGCGCTGAGCAACACTTGGTCGTTTCTGGGCAATTCTGGGTGCATGGGCACTATGCAGGTGCATGAGTGCCTAGGCGCATGAGCTATCTGGGCGTATGACACTTAGTTAATTCCAGCCTAATTCTAGGCGCATGAGTACTATTCGGGCACATGAGGTTTTAGGCGCATGGGACACTTCTCCAAACATCACCTATCATGTTCTAAGCTTAAATCGTATATTCTAAGCCTTAGAAGCACAACCATAACATCATCATACACATTCATAGCCCAAAATTAAACCCCACCCATGACATACACACAACACACAAACGGGTATAAAACCCAACTTTTATATAAAGTTCAAACATGCATTTCCAGCCCCAAAATTTGTTAAAACATGTATAAAGGGGATTCTAGAACTCACCTTTTGTAGCCCCTTAGGTATGACTTCTTCAAAACCCGTTTGCAATTGAGTTCAACCACCTAGAAACCCACCGAAGACATACCCGAACACACATAAACATACATAAGCATATAACCGAGGCTAAGGCCAGTTAAGAACATCATAAAACTTGAATTCTTATCTTGAATTCGATCTTTTGCTTTGGTTCTTTAAAAACCCAAGAGTTTTCAGCTCTCCTTTCTCTCTCTCTTAAGAAAATCCAAATGTTGAGTGTGAAGAGAGAGTGATGGGCGGCCATGCCACCTTTATCACCAACTTTTAAACCTTTTGTCCTTTTGACACTTTTACCCCTCAACTTGGGTAAAATGGTGTTTCGTTCTTTTTCTTTACTCTATTATTTCTTTAAAAACTTTACAAGAATAACTGGGTGTTACAAATGACCACCCCGGGCTTGAGAACAACGCACTCATGCACAGTAAAGAGGATGTTATGACTTTGATCACAAAATTAGGATACACTCAGAAGATTGTACCCAAGCTCCTTGACAAAGTTTACCTTTTCAATGTTGAGTTTAACATTTGTGACCTTGCCCCTTCCAGAAAGGTAACCATCCTCATCTCCTCCAAAAGCAACTGGCCCTCCATCAATCCTTTCAAAGTTCCAAAGTAGTGACCTATTGCCTATCATGTGCCTGGAACAACCACTATCAATGATCCAAATATTCTTGTTTGTCTTGAGCTATTCCTGCACAAAGAAAATGATTAGTTACATTTGGAAACCCAAGCCTTATTGGTCTTGGCTCATTAAAAGAAGTAGAAGGTAATGCAACAGCAATAGATCCTATAGTTGTGCTTTGAGGATCTTGTGCTGTTGTTGATGAGGAACATTCAATCACTTGGTCTTTCTTCGACTTCCATACCACCTTTGGAAGTTTGGACTTGACCTTCAACACTTCGGAAGCTTTTGAGACTTTGGAAGTTTTGATGACTGGACCTTTGGAAGATTCTGCAAACACTGCAGCAGACTTCAGTGCTTCGGAAGTATTCCTTTCTTTCGAGACCAAATTTTCTTCCGAAGGCAATTTCCACTTGCCTTCTTCTTGATTTAGAGCTTCCGAAGGAAACATATTTTCCTTCCGAAACTGAAATTTTCTTAGAGTTCTTGGAAATCCTTTTCTTGGTCTTATGGAGAGTACCTCTTAGATTGTATGGATAATCCTTTCCAAGATGAGAGATACTTTCACAAATAACACATGCTATTTTCTTCTTCCCAAGAGCCTTCTTCTGAGAACAAGACTGATCTTGATCACATCCCTTCTCCACCTTCATCTTTGCAAATGCTGAGACAGTCCTTTTGGGCTGAGAACTATTCTTGGAGTTGGATGGTCCAGGCTGTGTAGCAGTGGTACACAACAAATCAGGCTTCTTCTTGGTGTTGAGATGATTTGAACATGAACCAGAACTCTTAGCAAAAGAGTTTAGGTTGATGTATTTAGTCTTCACCACTTCAAAACCTGTAAGGATAAAAACTTGTTTCTGCCTAGAATCAAAAGTAGCCTTGATCTCTTAATCCTTCCTAGCTTTTTCTTTTGCTCTTTTTGATCAAGTTTTTCCTCATAGACTTGGTCATCACAGTCTTCTTCTTCTCCTCAGAAGGATAGTAACCTTTCTTAGAATTCTCTTCTTTACTTTTCTCAGAGAAATTCTTCACTATCACTTCTTCATCCTCTTCACTCAAGGGTCTATAAGAGGAAGCTCATCTTCACAAGTTTCACACCTTGGTGATCTTACAAACAAGATTGTGTGTGGAGGAGCTATCTTATTAGATCCCAGTCCCTGCTTGTTTTGACAACACACCTTATTATGCATGGATGAGGATATCATGTTCTTGAAGGTCTCTTCTTCAGGAACACACTTTTTTACCCTAGCTTTATTGATCACAAGCTCAGCCTGGCACTCAGTCAGCTAAGTTATAAGTTCTTTGATCTGAGTCCTATAATTGGTGTGCTCATGTTTACAACTGAAATGGTTTTCTCTAAGTCCTATATCTTTAGTTTATAATCACTTCCAGTCTTTCTAATATAAGGTTTTAAGATGTTTAAGGAATCAAGATCAAATCTCATTTATAAGTTGTAGGACCTGTATCTGTTTACTTTAGCAATACATTCAGGGGTACATAGATGTTCCAATACCTTGGCTTCATCATGATTTGCCATAGTGCTTGGTTTGGAGAATCATCTTCCACTTGAAAGCTTCAGTCAAAGCCTTCTTCTTCAACAACAACAGTAGATTGCTGCTTTGACTTCTCATTCTGAGAGCTTTCTCAGTGTAGGTTGGTCTGGATTGTGTTTGGCCACCATTTGTTCTAGGTGCCTTACACTCTCTGGCAAAGTGGCCCATCAAGTTACAGTTGTAACACTTGACTTGTCCATTGCCTAGGAAGTGAGGACATGAACTTTCTTACAATATCTTTGATTTCAAGAGCTACTCCACCATCCACTAGGGCATCCACAATCTCAACATACCTGAAGTATTGTGAGTCATGGTCTCACCTGCTTTAAAGGTGAAATTTTCAAATTGCTGCTTCAGGAGATCCTTTTTGTTCTCCTTGGCTTTAGAGGAACCCTCATACATTAGTTTCAATGCATCCCATTGCTGTTTAGCTGTTTTGCATTTCTTGAAACCTCTGTATACAGAGTTTGGAAGAGCAGTCTGAAGGGCTGTCATGGCCTTCTGTAGAGATTAATGAAGAGGCTGATGCAACCTAAACATCTTTAGTCTCTTCTGTATGCTGCACAAGTGCATTGAAGTGGAATGCTTCGGAAGTTTCTCATGTGCAACAGAAATACTCTAAGTGTGAAATCTTCCGAAGCCAAGACCAACATCTTCCGAAGCCAAAGATGAAATCCTCTGAAGCCTTAGAGACAAAGTCTTCCGAAGCTTCAAGTTCATGAAGATAGATTTCTTCTAAAGACTTTTAACATATGCTTTATCTGATGTACTGTTCCATAAAGCTGGACACCTTTCCGCTGCAACTCTGCTAGTCACAAACTATCATGGTTTGGTGAAAAGGTCCATGCTTTTGGTAACTGTACATTGAGGTCTTGAGTCTGTATACTTTCTACTTTATGTACTTTATCCTTTTGTAATAGAAAATGATGTGAGCTATGGCATGTCATAGTCACAAGTCAAAAGGCAATCTGCCTTTTGACTCTACAATTGATTTTGTTTGTGTCTAGTCAATTGTATCCAGCTGGCTTTCAAAGTATAGCCAGCTGTAGGATGTAGTATAAGTATCTCATGTTCTTGTATCTTTTATTAATGCTTTGTAACACTTGTAATAGAACATAGAGAAAGCAATATACTGCATTCTTGAAAACCATATACTTGTGTTCTTGTGTTCTGTCTCTTTCATTACTTGTGTTCTTAGTGTCTTATCTTGGTTAATCCAGTTTACTGTTTGATTAAAGTTTGGTTAATCTCCTCTTTGTGTTGTTGTGTTGCAACTCACACCCTTCAACAATCCTGCATTTGGTATCAGAGCATTCAGGCTCTTGATATAAGATCTCACCATCTTAAGATCCCTCACACACACAAATACCAAACTTTTCAAATGGCAGCCATTTCCAAAACCGATATGGAAACTGGAACCATGAACAAGTCCTCACTGATCACTCTAGATGAGTTTGACACCTGGTGTTTAAGAATGGAAGGTTTTATCAGGTCTCTCGATTCAAGAATGTGGGAGTCTATTAAGAATGGACCTTTCATACCCAGCACACCCTTTGCTACTGGTGCTGGTATGATCCCCAAGGATGTGGCTAACTACTCTGATGAAGATAGGAAGAGAGTAGAGATAGACAGGAAAGCCATGACAACTCTTCAAACTGCCCTTCCAACTCTGTATACAGAGGTTTCAAGAAGTGCAAAACAGCTAAACAGCTGTGGGATGCACTAAAACTGATGTATGAGGGTTCTTCTGAAGCCAAGGAGAACAAGAAGGATCTCCTGAAGCAGCAATTTGAAAACTTCACCTTCAAAATAGGTGAGACCATGACTCAGCAATACTTCAGGTATGTTGAGATTGTGGATACCCTAGTGGATGGAGGAGTTGCTCTTGAGAATAGACACATTGTAAGGAAGTTCATGTCCTTACTTCCTAGGCAATGGACACACTACTGTGTGGTGATCAAGAGAACTGAAAATCTCAAAACTCTCACTCTGACAGAGTTATATGGGATTCTCAGTGGCTACCAGATGGAGATGAACATGCAGGGTTCATTTGGCAACTCCAACAATCAAATGGGTTCAACCCTACATGTGGTTGAAAGGGATAGCATAGAACCCAAACATCATCTTATATGTTACCCTGACAACTCACCCAAGGGTCCTTTCATCACCTTCCCAGAGACACCAAGGGAGAACTACACTCAAGGAAGCCCATTCCAAGAGACAAGCTCTTCTCAAGCATTTGTGTCTTCTGATGAAAGTAGTGGCAACTCTCTTTTCACTCTTGAAGACTTGGACTGTATCCATCCAGATGATCTGGAGTACATGGAAATAGTCCAGCAGATGGCTCTCCTTACTCACAGAGCCAAGAAGTTCTACAAGAGGACTGGAAGGAAGTTTCCAAGCAATGCAACCGGTGGAAAGTTTGGATTGGACAAAGGCAAAGTCAAGTGTTACAACTGTAACTTGATGGGCCACTTTGCCAGAGAGTGTAAGGCACCTAGAACCAATGGTGGCCAAACACAATCCAGACCAAACTACACTGACAAAGCTCTTCATAATAAGAAGTCAAAGCAGCAAGCTGTTGTTGCTGTTGAAGAAGGAGGCTTTGACTGGAGCTTTCAGGTGGAAGATGCTTCTACAAACCAAGCACTGATGGCAGATCATGATGAAGCCAAGGTACTGGAACATCTCTGTACCCTTTAATGCATTGCTAAAGTTAATAGGTACAGGTCCTATAACTTGGAATTGAGATCTGATATTGAGTCCTTAAACATTTTAAAATCTGATTTTAGAAAGTCTGAAAATGATTATAAGCTGAAAATAGAGGACTTAGAGAAAACCATTTCAGTTCTAAAACATGAACACACAGATTTAGTACTCAAATTCAAGATCTCATAACCAAGCTAACTGAGTGCCAGGCTGAGCTTGTGATCAGCAAAGCCAGGGAAGAAAAGAATGTTCTTGAAGAAGAGACCTTCAAGAACATGATATGCTCATCCCTGCACAACAAAGTGTGCTATCAAAACATACAGTGACTGGGATCAAATGAGATAGCTCCTCCACACACAAACTTGTCTGTAAGACCCCCTAGGTGTGGAACTTGTGAAGATGAGCTTCCTCTCATAGATCCTATGAGGAGGAGGATAAAGAAGAGATAGTGAAGAATCCCTCTAGTAAGAGTGAAGAGGAGGATTCCAAGAAGGGTTAAATCAAATGCTAGACTATGGGTTAAATTTCAAGGAGACTCCAATCCACATAGACAACAACAGTGCTATCTCAATTACTGAGAACCCTGTGCAGCACTCAAGGACAAAGCACATCAATATCAGGTATCATCTAATAAGAGATAATTATGAAAAGGGATTAATTAAACTAGTCAAGGTTCAAACAGATGAACAATATGCTGATTTGTTTACAAAGGCTTTTGATGAACAAAGATTTAAATATCTAATATCAGCTATTGGGATGATCAACCTTGAGTAATTTTTTCTTAAAACTAATTCTTATTATTTCTTAAAAAAATGTGTGTTCTAAGTTGTCTAGTCTATCATCTTCATAAGCTCATGTTTTTCTCTTGGATTGGAAGAATTTCCTTAGATTAATTGATGATTTTATACTTCGGAAGTTATGCATTTTAACTTCGGAAGAAAATCACACCTTCAAAATATTTAACTGTCTAAGAAATTTACCTTCGGAAGAAATTTCAATTTTATCTTCCGAAGCTTAAATAGTTATCTTAGACACTTACTTATTTTCAAGGACCTTTTCCTTCCGAAGCAATAATTAACTCTCGGAAGCTTTGTTGATCTTTATACAAAGCACTCAAGTCTTAAATTTTCCTTCCGAAGCAAAATCATCAAATACTCTCAGGAAATTCTTCCGAAGTCATTTTAGCTTCAGAAGATTTTTCATTAAAAACTTCCGAAGATAATTTACCTTCGGAAGCTTTTTCATTAAAAACTTCCGAAGATAATTTACCTTCGAAAGCTTGTTGATTTCCAAGAAAATTACTTTTTGAGCAAAAAGTAAACTACTTTTTCAGAGGTGGGACCAACATCCGGATTTCAAAGTTTATCCTCTTTCATTAAACTTTATCTGAAATCCCTCTCTCTCATATAAACCCAACGATTCCCCCTCTTCTATCATCTGCTCTTCCTCCAAACCTAAACCCAAATTTTTCTCTCTGAAATTCTTTCTTTCTTCTTTCTTCGTTCTAAGCTACCTCACAATGGCTAACCTTGCTCACAGAAATGATCCCAACTTTACCATGCAGCTACACAGACAACACAATCAAGTTGCTCTTTTATGCTCTGAGAAAGATCCTCATTTCTCAGAGGTTTGCCGTTTCTTGTCTCTGTCCCACTACTTCACCTCCCTAACCATTGATCCTCCCCTCTATGAGGATCAGTTGCTTGAATTCTGGAAGACCTGCCAAGAGGTCATTATGGACGGGGAGAAGGCACTGTCTGCCATAGTGCAGGGGAGAACAATCTTCATCACTCCGGCCATCATCAACCGACATCTTCAGATGGATGATGAAGAAGGTGAGGTGTTCTTCCCAAAGGAAGCTTTAAATCATTCCTTTGAGCAGATGGGCTACGAGGGAGATTTCTCTGTAAAGACCTTCAGGAAAGGGAAGGTCTCATCCAAATGGAGATTCCTGCTCCATGTGGTCATTCACAGCTTATCAAACAAGCATGGTGGATGGGACCAGATTCCTAAAGATCTCTCCTTCATAGTCCATGGAATGGTTCAAAGGGTCAAATTCAGGTACTCTCAATTTGTTTATACAAATTTGCTTGCTAATTTAGACTCCTTAGAGTACTACATGTTTCCTAGATATGTCCAGTACATTCTTAACTATGAACTGGGCTCACAGTTAAGGGAAACAGGTAACACTCTTAAATTGGGACAGATGAAGCCCGACATCTTTAAAACATTGAGAAAGTCCACTGTTGGATTCTCTGGGGTAGAAACAGCCCTAGTCCCAAAAATGTTAGAGCTCATTGCTCAAGTTGACAACCTAGCAGCACAAGCTAGTGTTGAACCCACACCTGCTGCTTTCCAACCACCTACACAGCCTCAAATATCCATCACCTACCAAAGAAAATCCAAACGAACCCCTGCTCAGACTATTCAGTCTGAGGAGGCCCCCATATACTCACCAATACTGGAAGAAGTGGATACTGGAGCTCCCATTTCTCCTGAGGAGCAGACCACTCCCATCTTTTCTAGAATCAGTGCTGAGGTTCCTCATGCTCAACCTGATGAGCTCATCAGCCCTACTGCTTTAAGCCATCACTCTGAGTCTCAACACTCAAGTGATCAACCTTCAGGGGACAGTTACCATCCCCAGCCTATAGATCTCAACCAACCAATTCCCAACCTTGACTTCTACATTGAGGATCTAGGTTTCAGTGAGTATAATGAGTCTCTCTTCTTTTCCCCTACTCCAACAGAGATGAATACTCCTGAGTCTCCTACATCTATCCCACATCAATCACCTACAACTGAGGTGGACACTTCTGAACTTGTTCAGGATGTCCATATGGAAGAGGCTCTCACTTCTGCAAGTGATTACATCATTAAGACCTCAACCATGGCAACTCAGCCTACTGACATCTCAACTGAGACTGCCAGTAAGCAGAGGAAATCCAGTAGCCAAGAACTTAGAACTGGTCATGAGAGAAGGGACTCTGGTCCAATCTTCTCCACCCCCTGTGATTCTTCTGATGAAGATGAGGGGGATCTGAGACTAAAGGTGCAACAACTATCCAAAACATGAACCTATTTAGTCTCAAAGGTCAGTCACCTTGAATCTCAGGTGACTACCTTAAACAATAAGATCAATGATCAACAACTTAAGATTTATATCTTAAGGAAAAACTAGCTGGGAGACCCTTAAGGAGAGCTCAACCAGGAACACAAGAACCTGTGGATGTGATTGATCTATCCTCCAGCTCACCTATGCAAGTGGGTGATGCTACCAAAAAGGGGGAGAAAGTCTTTACAGCCACAGAACCTGGGAGTTCCTCTGAGAGAATGGACATTGAGGACTCACCATCCTCACTTGCAGTTGTGCATTTCAACAACCTCCTCTAGATCACATTGATGTGGACTACACAGACTCCTTCATACAGAGTCTGTTTGAGGATGGGATACCAAGAGCCATGTCACCTTCATCATCCTTTAATCACATCATTGGATGAAGGTATGACAACAACTGGAAGGCTCTCATCATCATAAGAGTTCAAGGACAGCAAGAAGTTTTTAATTTTCAGACCTTGAACTACTATGAAGGTCTGGATCTAGTCAACATGCCACTTGTCAACCCAAGCCAATCAAGACAAGCTGACAGAATGGCTAGAAGAATCCAAGACAGGATCATTGCAGAGTTCAGCCTAAGAAGGAGACTAAGGCAATCAGGCAATGTCATCGGTCAACTGGATGTTGAGGCAGACCTAAGATTAGCTTCATAGGGGAAACCTTGACTGAAGGCCTAGTGACAGATCTAAGAGCCCTGTCTCATCATCTCCAACTGCTGCAGAGATCCATATTCCTTCTGAGACACCTGCTGGTGAAGGTGCTTCTCAACCTCTCTCTGGCCTGAGCTCAGATGCTGCAATGAGCAATGAAGGCCAAAGCTCTCTCCACCCTGAGTCACAAAGGTCTGTGAGTGACAAAGGGAAAAGAAAAATGACATCTGAGGAGATTGAGGAGGAGGAGAGAGAGAGGAAAAGGAGGCTAAGGGGAGAAGATTCCTTTATTGAGTCTCCAAGACTCATGGAGTCTGCAATCAGGGCTGCCCCCAAACCAGATACTCAGAATGATGAGTTAAGGGCAGTCAGGATTAACTATCTGCAGACTAGGAACTATGACATAGATAATATCATTTCTCTCCCCTTGGATGAATTGAATGAGCTGGTTGATCTGGAAAGGTCAAGAGAGAAGAAGGAGGCAGAAGATGCAGAACTCCTAGTACAGATCAAAGAAGAAAGAAAAAGAAAAAGACTGTACAGAGGTATGCCTACCTCTCACTAGTTCAAGAAAGCCCTAAACAAGAGATGTGGTTCAACAAGAACCTCAGGTAGATAAGGAGAAGACAGAATCAAGATGATTAACTACCTGAGTGCCACAGGTCTCTATCAGGCAGATGCACTCCTTCCCTTACCTTATGACTATGTTGAGTTTGAGTATTTAAAACAACTTGAGGTTAAGCTAGTCAAGGAAAGAAAGACAACAAAGAGAAAGATGAGGGAAGAAGCTGCAAAGTCAAGAGCCATCATCCAAAAGAGCATGAAGAAGTCTGCTGATAGGCAGAGGATGATGAGCTTCTTGAAGCTGTATGGATTCTCGGAAGGAGACTTGGACCCATGTCTCTATCCACTATGGATGAGCATATCAGGTAATCAAGCAGAAGATTAAGAGTGGAGTGCTCACTGACTTACACTCCACTCCAAGTCAGGCCCCACCTGAAGTGGAGGTTAAGGTTGAACAAACAGACACAACACAACCCGGACCTCCTGCTAATGCTCAGCAAGCTTCATCTTCTGATCCACAGCAGGGAACCTCCCTCTCCTTATGAGCCTGAGAGAGAGGAAGTCCAACTGAGAGAGACAGTGAAGATCAATCTGGTGCTACAGGCCAGTCTTCTCAGTTAAAATTTGGAAAGAGAAAGAAGAGGATGGCTTCTAAAACAAAGTCTAAGAAGAAGAAGAAGCCTGCATCTTCTTTTGAACCTTAGGATGAATCAGAACAACCTGAGGATGTGCAGCCAGAGGATGCTCAACCAACTCCAACTTTAGTAGCTCCTCTAGCATCAGGAAGACCCATCTTGTCTTGGACATACACCACAAATCCAGAAAGATGGCATGTTATTAGAGATCAAGGCATTGAAGACATTTATACATGGCAAGATATGTTTTAGTTGCCTCTATATGATCTTTTTGACATGAGAAGACACTTTGACAGCCTGAAGGATCCTGATCAACTTATGAAGAAAGGAATGGTGATCATCCTAATGAGGACTGTTAATATCTAAAGTTCTCTAAGTGTTTTGGTAGCATCAGCCTAGGGGGAGTTTGTAGAGATTAATGAAGAGGCTGATGCAACCTAAACATCTTTAGTCTCTCCTGTATGCTGCACAAGTGCATTGAAGTGGAATGCTTCGGAAGTTTCACATGTGCAACAGAAATACTCTAAGTGTGAAATCTTCCGAAGCCAAGACCAACATATTCCGAAGCCAAAGATGAAATCTTCCGAAGCCTCAGAGACAAAGTCTTCCGAAGCTTCAAGATCATGAGGACAGATTTCTTCCGAAGACTTTTAACATATGCTTTATCTGATGTACTGTTCCATAAAGCTGGACACCTTTCTGCTGCAACTCTGCTAGTCACCAACTAACATGGTTGGTGAAAAGGTCCATGCTTTTGGTAACTGTACATTGAGGTCTTGAGTCTGTATACTTTCTACTTATGTACTTTATCCTTTTTGTAATAGAAAAGGATGTGAGCTATGGCATGTCATAGTCACAAGTCAAAAGGCAATCTGCCTTTTGACTCTACAATTGATTTTGTTTGTGTCTAGTCAATTGTATCCAGCTGGCTTTCAAAGTATAGCCAGCTGTAGGATGTAGTATAAGTATCTCATGTTCTTGTATCTTTATTAATGCTTTGTAACACTTGTAATAGAACATAGAGAAAGCAATATACTGCATTCTTGAAAACCATATACTTGTCTTCTTTGTATTATGTCTCTTTTATTACTTGTGTTCTTAGTGTCTTATCTTGGTTAATCCAGTTTACTGTTTGATTAAAGTTTGGTTAATCTCCTCTTTGTGTTGTTGTGTTGTAACTCACACCCTTCAACGATCCTGCACCTTCTGGTCAATCTCTACTCTATTTCTATCTACATCTGAGTAGTTAGTAACAACCTTGGGGATCATACCACCTCTAGTTTTTGAAGAGGTGCTTGGTATATGAGGTCCATTTTCAACATACTCCCACATTCTTGAGTCTAGAGACCTAATGAATCCTTCTATTCTTTGGCACCAGGTGTCAAAGTCATCAAGAGTGATCAGTGGGGAGTTTGTCATGGTTCCAGTTTCCATTTCAGATTTGGAAATGGCTGCCATTTAAGATGTTAAGTATTTTGTGTGTGTGAGGGATCTTAAGATGGTGAGATTTATATCAAGAGCCTGGAATGCTCTTATACTAAATGCAGGACCGGTGAAGGGTATGCAAATACAACATAAGAACACAATGAGGAGAGTTGCTAAGAATACTTAACAGATCAAATAAGGAACTGGTTAACCTTTTTAATGATACTAAGAACACAAGTAAGTATGAGACAGAACAAGATAGCAAAACACACAAGGAGTTGGTTTTCAAGATTACAGTATATTGCTTTTTCAAGTTCTATTACAAATGTTATAAAGCATACCTGAAAGTTACAAGTACTTGAGATACATATACTACATCCTATAGCCGGGCATACTATGAAGGCCACTTGGATACAATTGACTAAACAACAAACAAATTATATATAGAGTCAAAAGGCAGATTTCCTTTTGACTAGTGACTATGACATGCCATAGCTCACATCCTAATATATTAAAAAAAGGATAAAGTACATAAAGTAGAAAGTTACAGACTCAAGACCTCAATGTACAGTTACCAAAAGCATGGACCTTTTCACCAACTTATGAAAGTTGGTGACTTTACAGAGTTGCAGCGGAAATAGGTCTAGCTTTATGGAAAAGTACATCAGATAAAGCATGTCTTCAAAAGTCTTTAGAAGAAATCTGTCTTCTAGTGTAAGCTCCGATAGACTTTGTCTTTGAAAGTTCGGAAGACTTCATCTTTGGCTTTGGAAGATGTTGGTCTTGGCTTCAGAAGATTTCACACTTAGAATATTTCTGATGCTGGTGTGAAACTTCTGAGGCATTCTACTTCAGTACACTTGTGCATGCATGCAGGAGAGACTTTAGGTGTTTGGGTTGCATCAGCCTTTATATTTAATCCTTACAGGTATTCTTTTTAAGAACTAAGGATGAAACTGCTAACATGGTAAAATCTTTTATTCTTAAAATTGAAAATCAAATTGATCACAAGGTTAAGAAAATTAGAAGTGATCAAAGGACTGAGTTTAAGAACCATGTTCTTGACTCATTCTGTAACTTAAAAGGGATTGCCAGAGAATACAGTGCTCCTAGAACTCCTCAACAAAATGGTGTTGCTGGGAGGAGGAACATGACACTGATTAAGGCTGCTCGGACTATGTTAGCTGATTCAAAACTGCCTCTCACATTCTGGGTAGAGGCAATCAGCACTGTGTGCTATGTGCAGAACTGGGTCCTTGTAGTTAAGTAACATGGAAAAACTCCTTATGAACTATGGAACAAGATGCCATCATTCATTGGCTTTCTAAGGTCATTTGGCAGCAGGTGTACCATACTTAACATAAAGGACAATTTGGCAAAATTTGCTAAAAAGTCAGATGATGCTATATTTGTTGGATATTCCTCTAACTCTATTGCTTATAGAGTCTACAACATCAAAATTTTGAGAAATCATCCAACATTTTTGTCAATGAGCACACTCCTTCTATTAGGGGGAATGACCCTGATCAAAATTTTGATTTAGAATTGTTTCCTAACTATTCTAATTCATCTAGTGAGAATGTATTAGCTATAACATGTACTCAAAGTGACTCTGATGATGATCAACTATTTGAGTTGTCCAGACATTGTTCAAGTTTCCCAAGAAGAGCTAAATATTAAGCTCCCACTATCTTGAGATTTGACAACATAACTATCTCAAGAGATAGTGGAGCTTCAACCATTTATCCACCTAATGAGCCTCAAAACTCATCTGGTGACACTACCCAATAGCAAGCTGATGGAAGTAGCATCTTGAAGGAACATGAAACTATTAATGCTACTCAGTCCACAAATTATGATAGTGTTTCCTATTCATTCAATCAGTCCTCATTGAATAAGAAACAACAACTGGTCCAAGTGTTCAAGCTCTTGAACAAAACATGTCCAACATGGATCCATCTTTGCAACTAGAGATGATTCTCAGGCTTAGGATTCATAACACTCATCCAGCTGAGAAGATCATAGGAGAAGTCTTTGAAGGTATGAGAACAAGAGGACAAACTCAGAATGGGAATGTGTGCTTGTAGTCATGCTTTTTGTCTCAGATGGAACCTAAGAAAGTAGAAGAAGCCTTAAGGATTGTAGCTGGGTTGAATCAATATAAGAGGAATTGCTTTAAATCAAAAGGCAAAAGGTTTGGAACCTATGTCCACTACCATCTGGTCAAGTACCAATAGGCACCAAATGGGTCTTCAGAAACAAGAGAGATGATAGAGCCTTGATAATCAAGAATAAGGCAAGACTAGTAGTTCAAGGATACACCCCTAAGGAAGGAATTGATTACACTGATGTCTTTGCACCAGTTGCAAGACTTGAGGCAGTGAGGATCATTCTTGCTTATGCTGCATCCAAGAATTTTACAGTCTACCAACTTGATGTCATATGTGCCTTTCTATATGGGGATATAGACAGGGAGGTCTATGTGTGTTAACCTCCAGGATTTGAACATCCATAGCACCCCAACTATGTGTGCAAGTTGGATAAAGCTCTATATGGGTTACACCAAGCACCTAGGTTGTGGTATGAGACCTTGTCTTAGTTTCTTCTGAAGAATGGATACACTAGAGGTACCATTGATAAGACTCTTTTCATAAGGAAGTCTGGGAAAGATATTTTGCACATTCAAGTCTATGTTGATGACATCATATTTGGTTCCTCAAATGATCAAATGTGTAAGGACTTTGAGAGCATTATGAAGAAAGAGTTTGAGATGAGTTCCATGGAAAAAATGGTCTTTTTCCTTGGAATTCAGGTAAAGCAGATGAAGGAAGGGTTCTTTGTCCTGACATTTTAAAGCATCATTGTCCTGACTCTGAGGGGGAGGATACTAATAAGCATTAGTATAGGGCAATCATCGGGTCTCTGATGTATCTCACTACTAGTAGACCTGATATCATGTTTGCTATATGCATTTGTGCAAGATATCAGGCCGTCCCAAAGGTGTCTCACTTAGTTGCTTCCAAGAGCATCCTTAGATACCTCAAAGGAGCACCGAAACTTGGTCTTTGGTATCCAATGAACATCAACTTCAATCTCTATGGCTATACTGATAGTGACTGTGGTGGCTGGAACATCAACAAGAAATCAACATCAGAAGGATGTCAATTTTTTGGTGGAAGGATAATCTCATGGCAATGTAAAAAGGAATCCTATGTCTCAACATCTACTACTGAAGCTGAATACATTGTTGCTGCAAGTTGCTGTGCATAGCTGTTGTGGATTAAAAATCAGATGATAGACTATGGATTCAATTTTTGAGCACTCCTGTCAGGATCAGTGATCACAAGTTTGATGTATTAGAGCATAACGCAGCGGAATAAGAACAAGAATTAGACAAATTGTAGCAAGAATTTGGTACTCATATGCATTAAGAACAAATACGGTTATAACGAGAGAATATGTTTCTGTAACAAGGAATGTTTCTATAATATCGAATATTTCTGATCAAATCATTCTTGCTTATTACAATAGGTTGACACTCCTTATATAGAGTGCAATCGCTGCTGTTATCACGGGAAAGTGAAAACTGGCAGATCTCTTACAAAAATAACTAACTCTTAACAAACTACTAAAATGTTCACAACTACTGAGAACATATCAGAGTGTTAAGTACAAAATATGAAACTACTGATAAGAAACTACTGAAACTACAACGACTGAAGAACAAGCTCTTCAGTCGTTTTACAAAACTACTGAAAAACATAAAACTACTGATGAGCACAACAACTGAAGAAGTATTCTTCAGCTGTTGTGTCAAACTACTGAACAGATAAAACATAAAACTACTGAAAGGTAAACCATCACAACTACTGAAGAAGACCTCTTCAGCTGTTGTGACAACATCTGATACTTTGGTCTTCAGCACTTGTGTCTTCAGACTTTGTCTTCAGCACTTGTCTTCAGATTTTGTCTTCAGCACTTGTCTTCAGACTTTGTCTTCAGCACTTGTGTCTTCAGCCTCTGTCTTCAGCACTTGTCTTCAGACTTTGTCTTCAGCACTTGTCTTCAGACTTTGTCTTCAGCATTTGTCTTCAGACTTTGTCTTCAGCACTTGTCTTCAGACTTTGTCTTCAGCACTTGTCTTCAGACTTTGTCTTCAGCACTTGTCTTCAGACTTTGTCTTCAGCACTTGTCTTCAGACTTTGTCTTCAGCACTTGTCTTCAGCTGTTGTGGTCTTCAGTAGTTGTTGTGACGTCTGTGGGACTTAAAGGTTTTTCTGATCCGGCTCATTGGTTCTTTTGGTCCAACAACTCCTATCCACATTAAGAACAAGAGTTCTATCTTAATTACTAAAAATCCATTGAAGCACTCCAAGACAAAACATATTGACATCATGTATCATTTCATTAGAGATATTCATGAGAAAAAACTTATTAAACTAGTCAAAGTTGAATCAAATGAACAATATGCTGATTTGTTCACCAAAGCATTTGATGAACAAAGATTTAAGTATCTTTTTATGGTTATTGGGATGATAAACATTGACTAGAATATCTCATTTGAAAATCTTTTTGTTTTAAATGTGAATTGTCTTTGTCAAATACAATCTAAGCCCGGTTACAATAAAGTTATTCTTCAAAAGTTCTCTAAGTATAAGTACTTTCGAAGAGAAATTTACCCTCGGAAGATTTCTTCATTATCTTTCGAAAGTAACATTCTCAAATTTGGCTTTATCTTCCGAAGAGCTTTCACTCTTGGAAGTATATCTTCTTTACTTCCGAAGATTGAAACTTCTTTATTCAGAAGACCTTCTTACTGTCGGAAGTAAACTTATTTACATTCGGAACTTAGTATTGGCTTCGAAAGAAGAAACCCTGCAGAAATACTTTTACCCCCAGAAGAAGATTCTACATTGTAACGGAAACCATTGGGCCCCACACCATAAAAAGCAAAGATTTCATTAATGATATCAGAATCTTTTAAATGGTTCTGAATCTTACCGCCACTGTCACATGTTACCCCAAACCATCACTTCACCTTATCCGTCCGCCATTTTCACCCCTTTAAATATTTCCGATTCACTACTTTAATCTTTTTACCACTTTTTACTGCCCAAAGAACTCCTCATCTTCACTTACCCTACTTCAATTTTTTTCCTCTGTTCTTACCTTACAATGGAACTTAACTCTCAGCATAACCATGTTGCACTCCTTGACTCATGCAAGGATACTGACTCCTCAACTATCATCTCCTTTCTCACCCAATCTACCTACTACACCACCTTGACTATAAACCCCACCATTTATCTGAACCATATGGATGAATTTTAGGGCAACGGTCAAATTGAAACCCTAAATGTAGTTAGGGTTATAGGGTCGAGCATATATGGCCAGGAGTTGATCATATCATAACAACTCATCAGGAAGCATCTAGAGTTTCACGATGAAGGTTCCCCTACAGAATTCCCCAAATTAGACCTTGATGATACATATACCCAAATAGGAAATCGTGGAGATGTAAGCAGGTATACGGTTTACAAGTTTAACTTCTCATACAATTAGAAGTTCCTACTTCATGTTGTTCTCCACTATTTGTCAAACAAGTCTGGGGGATGGGATCAAATCCCATATGAACTAGGGTGCCTAGTTCATGGATTGGTGAAAAGCCTCCATTTTAATTACTCAAGGTTTGTGCTAACCAACCTTATAGGGAACATCCGGAGGGAAACATTCTTTATGTATCCCAGGTTCCTACAACACATTATCAACTGTGAGTTGGACCTGAGTCAACTTGTCTGTACAACTACTTTGAATGTCCCTTAAATGAGGCTGACCATCTTTAAAGTCTTGAAGAGAGTGTCCACCAACTTCACTGGAAGACACACTGAGTTTCTTCCAGGTATGACTGAGCCAATGGCTCCTTGTGACGTCCCTGTAACCCCATAGATGATGAGCCTACACTAGCAAGTACTCTCACTTTACCAAATCTACCTGCTTATCCCATCAAAATCACTTATTAGAGACATCCCAAACGAACCCTTGTTCAATCTCCTCTGGTTGAACAAGCTCCCCCTTTTTTTATCCAAAAAGGCTAGAGTGGAAACATGGGCTCCCACTCAATCTAAAGTCTCACTCTCCTTCACCATTGACCTTAATATGGGCATTGAGTCTCCCTAGTCTCAATCCCATGAGTCCAAAACCCAACCTGAAGACCCTCAGGGTGAATCTCTATATTCCCTTAAGCAGCCAAAAACAGACAACTCCACCGTAGGCTCATGCCATTAGATATTGATCAAGGTCCCAGGTCAATAGTAATGACTTCTATATCCTTTGTTGAGCTATTGATAGGTTTTGATGTAGAAATTATGTCTTTCCAAGTAGTGAAGTTGATCCCAGCACCCTTTAAAGGATAAACTGAGCTTAAATAGACCTCTGATCTCTAGCCCATATAAACAGACCCCAACTAAGGTGAGTCCCACTAGAGTGGAGAAGGCTCATGTAGATTTAGCTGCCACTACTACAGGCACCTCATTTGGCCCTCAAGACAGTGGTAACATTTTTAAGACTGAATTTATGGCAACAAAGCATTCTGATGACTCTAAAAGAGACATCATTATGCATGGGAAACCAGGGCTCCAAGAAACCATTTCTGGTGGTGATGAGAAACATACAAGGTATGTTACCTCATCTTCCCATGATTTTTTTTCAGAAAGATGAGGGAAGCATGCAACTCACCATAAATGACCTCCTTACTAAAGTCTGCAACCTTGAATCTAGGGTCAAGACTTTAGAGGAGAGGTCCGCCACTTAGCAACTTGAAATTGACAATCTCAGGGCTAAACTAGTTGAGAAACAGACTAAGAGATCTATTAGGCATGTACCAATCCAGCTCATCTAGCTCTTAAGATGATGCTACCAAGAAGGGGGAGAAAGTTCAGAGACAATCACACATGACATCCACCAACTCAGCTATCTCGATGCTTTCTTCAAGATATCCTATTCAGCATTCAAATGTTTTCCCGAAGCCTCCTCCGTTCATCCTCTTGGTGGACCCAAGATTGCTCAAAGATCTAAATAGGTTTCTAACCTTGTTTCTTATAGGATCTTCAATGTGGCAGCTAGGTCCAGATGTTGTTGTGGCCTACTTTGGGGCTAAAGAGCTTTAGAGGCTGAATACACCTTCTATTACTATTGAGGGAGTTGCTCAACCTAAAGTCCACATGGAAATTGAGATTGATTTCGAAGGGGAAATGGAAACTTATGGCCCAACAACCAAAATAGTTGGGACAGATAATGTATTGCCACAGACTTCCGAAGTTGAAGTCAAAGCTACGGAAGAACAATTTCAATCTTTCGAAGCTGAGATGAAAGCTGCGGAAGGGCCTTACTCTTTGTCCAATGATCTTATCATCACAAATGTAATTTTGGAACTAGCATCTGAGGTGAATAGTGAGGACTTTCTCAAGTTACCCATTACTCAAATATCTTCATCATCACATGCTCAAGGCACCACTCAACAACCTAAACCCTTTGCTCAAGAATCTTCAAAGTCTAAAGCTTTCAAAGATGTCAAAGGAAAGAGAAAGCTGACTGCGAAGACATTCTAGAAGAGGAAACGTTGGAAAAGTTAAAAAGAAAGTGAAGAATCCCCTTAGGGAAACTACTAGCTACAAGTAGCAAAGCAGCTGTAGCCAACCAAGAGGCAGTCAACAATCAAAAAATAGTGGAAGGGATTCACAGACTTGTCAAGCTGGGAACTGCAAATGAAGATATCTTCCTCTTGCCACTTGAGGAACTTATTGAGTTGGAGAAGGCAACCTTGCTAATAAGAGAACAAAGAAGCAGCAAGGTTGGCCTTGGAAGAAGAAAACTTGAGAAAGAAGGAGGAAGCTGATCAACAACTTAGGAGTGATAGGACAACTTTCCTAATCTCTAGAGGATTCTCTCCTGAAGATCTTGCTCCACATGACAATGACATGATCCTGTTTCTTGTAAACAAAGAAACGGATCATATGGAGAAGGAGAGAAAGAGGGCTTTCAGGGATAAAATGAAGGAGAAAAAGAAGAAAAAAGATAATGCTCGTCTTGTAGCCATGAAGAAGTATAAGGACAAAGCCTGGATAAAGGACTATCTCAATGCCCATGGCTTCTCAGGCATTCAGGTTGGATCCATGTCTGTGAAGACCCTGTAGCGCCTTGTCACAAGATCAAGGTTGACATACGCCTAGGAAGAAGGAAAGAGATGTACCGAAGAGTATAGGTGATGACTTTCGCATCTACTCCACAATCACAATATCAACTTGAACCTATCCTTTTCCCTGTTAAAACTGAACCAACCTCTGAGCCTTACACCCCTAAAGCCATATCATCAACCTTACCCACTTCCTCACCCACTCAATCCAAACAACCACCAACACTACCTATCCTCTAACCCAAAACCTTACCCAGTACCCAATTCTCATCCACTAAACAACTACCCAAGTCATCCTGTAATACACCTAAGCCTCTTTCTTTAGAGGAATTTAAAGAAATCAAGAGGAAGCTCATCAACTGCATATCATGGAGCGATATCTCTTGTGAAGAGAAGTTTGTCAAACTGACTTACACTGACAACTCCTCAAGTTCCCTCAAAAAAGAGAAATTCCTTGATCTCCTAAGAGGAACACTAGACCAGGCTGTCAAACTTCTTGGCCTCGACTTTGATTCATTGAATGATGAAGAGAAGACAACTATAAGAAGGTTAGTGACTCTGCTGGATACAAAGAAAGGTGAGAAGATTCCTATTCAGCCTCTTGTGCTAAGAAAGAAGATCATCGAATGGAGGTTCAATGACTCCTCTAAAAATTTTGTTGTGGAGAGAGAGAATAGAGAAAGCAACAGGCTGAATGCTCCTTCTCTACTACACTCAAGGAAATTTGATATAGCTAAGTTAGCAGAGAAACCATTCTCCACTCCCTCCAACTCTGACATAGCCGCTCATATCAGAAATCAATTGAGAAGCCTTCATCTTGTTGAGCTAACTGCAAAAGCTAAGATTGAAAAGGAGTTGAATCTAAGAGAGAAGGAAGACAAGGAAAGGTCAACTAGCAAAGGCAAATCCTTTTTACAAATGGTTGAAGGCGTGAATTTGGAACCATACTTAATGATTTGAATAAACTTCTCAGCACTACTTCTGGGAAGAACAAAGAAAAAACAAGTATTTGCTTTTCCTGGTGCTAAAAGTTTTGAGGAGCTAGAGCAAGTGAGGTTTTGGTAGCATCAGCCTAGGGGGAGTTTGTTGGATCAAGTAAGGCTGGTGCAATAAACACCAAACACTTAGACTTTTTGAGTACAAAAATAAGGAACTTCCGAAGACAACTTGAGCACTTTCGAAGACAAATACTGAACTTCCGAAGAAAAGTCTAAGGAACATCTTAAGATAAGCTTCAGCTTCCAAAGACAAAGTGTCTGCTCTTCCGAAGCTCAACACATAGAAGAAATGAAGACTACAACTTCTGAAGTATGAAGTCCCATGGAAGCCTCGGAAGAAGTAGCCACTTCTGATGTATAAGTGGCTTTGGAAGAACAAGTTCTTCCGAAGCCAGTTAACCTTCGGAAGTGGCCACTATGAACCAGTGGACATAAGTATGGTCTCTCTGCCACTCCGCTACAAATCTCTGAGATACTTCATGACACATTCCCACGTCCATGTAGTTAACTATACTGTATTCCACTATTCACACCTTATCAGTTATTACAGTTTCCAACTAATGTACTCCAAATTATACATAAAAATTCTATAAAAAGCACATCAATTATTCCTTAATATCTCCTTTAAAATGATGAATATGTGCTTAAAATATTAATTGTGTTTTCAAGTGTTTAAAAGGGCAAGATGGACAAAAGAAGCATATTTGACAAGAAATTCAACTAATCTAAGCTTGGGATTCCAAGAATGCGGCAGTGCCTCATTAAGCAAGCCCCAATGCCTTGCCTGAAACACACACCCATGCTAAATTGACACATCCCCGTTTTTGGACATTTGTCAGGACAAAAAATATTGCCCCTAAATGCAAGCACGGTGTCATGCCCCATCTCCATCATGGGGTCGTGCCCCATCAAGCACAGGGTCGTGCTCGACACACCCTACACGTATGAGCCGACCAACTTTTGTAAGCATTATACTAGCACGGGGTCGTGCTTAGACATTCCAGAAAGCCTATAAATAGAGGCCTAAGTTCACTATTTGGCAAGCTTTAGTGGGAGAGTTACTCTACAAAATTTTCTCAGGAATTAATTCTTCAAGACCATTGGGAGGCTCGGGAGGTGCATACAACACTTGGAAGAAGCTCGGAGTTGTCTTGACATCATCCATTGTGGATCACCGGTTTGATTGTTCCATTTCACTGATGATTTCATATCATCTTCTATGTTATCTGTTGTTATGTTCAAGCTCGTTATGGGCTAAACCTTTATTATCATTCTAATTGGATGAACCTTAATGTAATTTGTGATGAACTAATGGTGTGATAAATATTATTGTAATGTTATGGTAGTTTTGGGAAAACTTTTGATTAGTAGCATCTACATTTGAACGTGAAGTTATAATCTTATGGTTTATGATTGTGATTATCATAGACGGTTAAAAAACGTATGATCAACTTTGATTCGTGAAACCGGTCTTCATAATAAATCCATGGCTAATGAACTATAAATGGTTATTAGAAATCATATCACCTTAACTTTCTGATCATTTGTGGGTTCCCTTTTATTAGTCTGAAAAATCTACAGTAATTGTTATGGTTTTCTAAAATTAGTGGTACGCTAGGAAGGAACCTAATCAACTCTCTTTTTAACATTAAGTTATGTTTTTAGAAATTGTATGTCAAATAGATCACAAAAGATTTACCTACTTTACTAGGGCTTTGATCTAAGCAATATACCTGGCTGGCGTGATCCTAGTCACTATGGAGTGGATAGAGGAGAAATCGCGCCAGCTTATCTTAATAAACATTAACATAATTACATTAATCCATATCTTTAATCACACCACCAATTCATCACAGTTACATAAGTGTAGTCTAATTAGGATGATAACCCTTATTCTTTAGTTTTAAATCCAAACACTTCAATCTTATTTTACTTTATTTATATTATTGTTTTTCAACCCTAAAAATCTTATCAATGCAACTCATCATTTTCTCAAACAAAAACAAAATTGGATAGTCAAATATTATGGTTGTTGAGTAGGCTAGGTGTGTCCAACGATTGATACTCGGTTCTTACTATCACTATACTACCACACGATAGGTACACTTGTCGTTTGTTTGTGGTTTAGTATTATAATAACAATTTAAAACTAAATCTATGTGAAAAACCTCTATCAAAGTATATACGTTCCGCATCCCATCAAGTTTTTGGCTCCGTTGCTAGGGACACACATCAGTTTTAAAAACAATCAAAATTTTTAACTATCTTGTGTATATCTTGTTAATATATTTTTGGTCAACTTTATTTTATTTTTGTTAGATAGTTTGCGTTAGTTAGTTAGTTACATTTTCCTGATCCATTCTAAGTCTTAGTTAGTTTATGCTTCCTTAAGTTAGTGTATGTCCGACTCGTCTAGTCTGAACTCGTCTACGCGAAAGACCATGACAAGCAGCTTCAATCACTGAAGAAGACATTTAGGAAGGTACACCATCCAAAGAAGATATGGATAACCTGGACGAGGAAATGAAGTTGACACACTATGCCACACCGTCAATCGATGTATAGGAGTCTAGTGTTGTCCAACCAGCAATAGTGGCCAACAATTTCAATATTAAGTCTAGTATTATCCAACTCGTAGAAAACTCTATTCAGTTCCATGGATTGCAAGACAAAGATCCTAACGCACACATCTCACAATTCCTTCGTATCTGTGCGACCCTTAAAATCCATAACTGCTCAGACGATGCCATTCGACTAAGACTTTTTCCATTTTCACTTCGAGGCCGAGCCATTGACTGACTTGATTCGCTTCCGCCTGGTTCCATCACCACATGGGTGGAAATGGCTGAACAATTCCTTTTGAAATACTTTCCACTCGATAGCACTACCAAAGTAATGAGGAGCATCACAATTTTTCACTATGATGATGATGAATCATTACATGCAACATAGCAAAGATACAAAGGTCTTCTTTGGAGATGCCCACATCATGGACTGATCAATTGTTAAAGTGTCAAACCTTTTACGATGCAATCATCGGGGCACACAAACAAGCTGTAGACCAAAGTGCGGGAGGAGATTTCGGAAGTGTCATGCAAGAAGAGGCATGCCAAGCCTTAGAATGAGTAGCTAAGAAGAGCTTTGCTTATAATCCCTTAAGAACCAAACCCAGTTCTATAGGCATTCATCAAGTAGACTCTAAAACCCTAATTACAGCCTAATTAGAAGCCTTAACCAAATGATCGAACAATTGCAAGCCGAACTAAAGAAAACTCCAACATGATGCAACACATGCGGAAATTCACACAAGAACAATGAATGCCCACAAGGCATTATGATGGTTGTAAGATGTTGACTACGTGGGAGGCCCAAGAAACTCATACAACAACAACTCAAGTTGGAGAAACAACTTGAATTACATAGAAGTTGGTAACAACCAATCATCATCTGGATTAAACCAAAGGCCACCTTACCAACAATAGATCCACCATTCCATGGTCCAAGCAGAAGTAACCAAGACCGTGGAGCATCATCAACGGAAGACTTATTGCAGCAATTGTTGTCAACCACCCAAGCCACATATGAGTACATCCGGAAATATGATTGAAGAAATGAGGAGAGGTTCCAGAAAAATGAGGCTGACATCAAATGCAACAAAGCATCCTTAGAAACCATAGAACACCGAGTAGGTCAGATAGCATAACAACTATCTAAAAGAACTAAGGTGCTTTGCCTAGCAACAGTATGACAAACCCTAATGCCAAAGGAAAACCCATCACCACCAGAAGTGGCAAAACCACTCAAGGTGATGCACCTGCATTACTACCCATCTTTAAAGAAGTAGAAACCAAAACCCCAAGTAATGCAAGTGATAAGCAAAAGAAACTATTACCATTGTAGAACCAACCAAGAAATACGTACCATCACTACCCTATGTTCCACCACCTTCATATTAAGGTCATTTGAGACAACAACGAATGGAGGCACAATATGACAAATTCATGGGGTTGTTTAAGCAACTTCACATCAATCTGCCCTTGGTGGAAGCCTTAGCCCAAATGCCAAATTATGCTAAGTTTTTAAAGGGTGTTTTGTCGAACAAAAAGAAATTAGAAGAGTTATCATATGTAGTTTTGAATGAGAAATGCTCCGCAGTCCTTCAAAACAAACTACCTCAAAAGATGACGGATCCAGGAAGGTTTACTATACCTTGCCTAATAGGAAATCTTTCTATCAGCAACGTGTTAGCTGATTTAGGTGCTAGCATCAATCTTATGCCTTATGTGATTTTTAAAAAGTTAAACTTTGGTGAACCTAGACCCACCAGTATGAGCATCCAATTAGATGATCGTTCAGTTAAATATCCAAGGGGCAAAATTGAAAATCTCTTAGTTAAAATTGACAAATTCGTATTTCCCATTGATTTTGTGATCCTTGACATGGATGAGGACAAGAATGTTCCTCTTATCCTAGGTCGACCTTTCTTAGCGACTACTCGAGCCCTCATTGATGTTTGCACCAACAAAATCATGCTTTCGGTAGACGAGGAGGAAGTCACTTTTGATATAGGCCAATCCATGAAACACCTCAACATCATGATGACTCACTTTATTACATTGATGTTTGCGAATTAATCATAAGCTGTCATTTAAAAGAAACTCTTGGAATTGAAGCTTTCAATACTCAATTAATAGAGTTCTCAATCACCAAACCTATCTGTGAGAATCAAATCATTCCAGAACTAGAAGTTGATGAAACATCATCTCATCAGAAGCATTTGAGATTATTGAACAAGAGCTAAAACTAAAGCCAAAACTTCTATCGAAGACCCTCCAGTTTTAGAGCTCAAAATACTTCCATCTCATCCTGAATATGCCTTTTTTGAAAACACATCTCAACTTCCTGTCAAAATCTCATCCGCCTTATCAATTGATGAGAAAAGCAAGTTGCTTAATATGCTTAAGGCACATAAACGAGCAATTGCATGGAAAATCATGGACATCAAGGGAATCAATCTATCCTTTTACACTCACAAGATACTGATGGAGGAGAACTTCTAATCCGTCATTCAACCTCAAAGACCTTTAAAGCCGAGCATGCAAGAGGTGGTGAAGAAAGAAGTAATCAAACTGCTAGACGTCGGTTTGATTTACCCTATTTCTTATTCGTCTTAGGTCAGTCCTGTCCAAGTTGTTCCAAAGAAAGGAGGAATGATTGTTGTAACTAACGAGAAGAATAAGCTTATTCGCACTCGTACGGTTACATGATGGAGAGTTTGCATCGACTATCGCAAACTCAATGACGCCATAAGGAAAGATCACTTTCCTCTTCCTTTTATCAACCAAATGCTTGAGAGATTATTTGGAAAAATGTTCTATTGTTTCCTGGATGGTTTCATAGGATATTTCCAAATTCCTATTACTCCCTAAGATCAAGAGAAGACAACATTCACCTGTCCATATGGTACATTTGCTTATCGGCGAATGCCCTTTGGATTATGCAATGCTCCCGCCACATTTCAAAGATGTATGGTAGTAATCTTTCATGACATGATCGAGCACTCAATAGAAGTTTTCATGAATGACTTCTCTATCTTCGGAAATTCATTTGAACACTGTCTTGAAAATTTGGAAAAGATGCTGGTTAGGTGTGAAGATTCTAATCTTGTTTTGAATTGGGAAAAATGCACTTCATGGTTACTAAAGGAATAATGTTAGGACATAAGATCTTTCGAGCAGTGCTTGAAGTCGATCAGGCCAAAGTCGACACTATCTCCAAACTTCAACATCCCACAACTGTAAAAGATATCAAAAGTTTCCTAGGTCATGCAGGATTCTACCATAGTTTCATTAAATATTTATCAAAAATCGCTCGACCGATGACTCAACTTCTTGAGAAAGACGCACAATTCGTATTTTCCGACGAATGTATTAGTGCATTAAATTTGCTTAAAGAGAGATTAGTAACCGCTCCAATCAAGGTTACCCCAGATTGGATGCTACCATTTGAACTCATGTGCAACGCAAGCGATTTCGCAGTAGGAGCCGTATTGGGACAAAGGGAGGGCAAGCAATTCCACCCAATTCACTATGCGAGGAAAACCCTAAATGATGCACAAAAAGTCTACACCACAACCGAGAAAGAGCTTCTCGTAGTAGTTTTCGCATTTGACAAATTCCATTCATATCTAATCCTTTCAAAAACAATCGTTTACACCAACCATTCAACCCTTCGTTATCTCTTCAACAAACAAGATGCAAAACTGAGATTGATTTGTTGGATACTTCTGCTTCAAGAATTTGACATTGAAATTCATGATAAGAAAGGAGCAGAAAATCTAGCGGCCAATCACCTCTTGCGTCTTGAAGATTCAAGACCTTCACAAACTAAGGAACACACAGTTAACGGCAATTTTCCTCACGAATTCCTTATGCATATCCAATCCTCAATCGATGAACATCCTTGGTTTGGTGATTTTGCAAATTACTTGGCAAGTGGAACCCTTCTCAAAGATATGACTTATTTGCAAAAGAAGAAATTCTATACAGATAATAAGCATTACTATTGGGAGGACCCATATCTGTTCAAAATTGGTATGGACCATGTTGGACCTTTAAAGGACCATACATGCCTATTCAATTGGTGAGTTGATGGTTGTTTTGCTGAGGTTCTCACAAGTCCAAGAACCAATGCGGATGAAGATCTTGCTGAATAGAAGAAATGCGGACAAGTGTTTGTTCTACCACATTAACTAATGCGGATTGCTTAGAAGAAATGCGGAAAAGTGTTTGTTCATCCGCATTTGTCAATGCGGATGACCAGAGAACAAATGCGGACAAGTGTTTGTTCATCCGCATTTGTCAATGTGGATGACCAGAGAAATGCGCAGAAGTATTTGTTCATCCGCATTAACAAATGCGGATGACCAACATACTAATGCGGAAGACCAAGTGAAGAAATGCTAATCAAGTCCATCACATCCGCATTTGTCAATGCAGATGAACAAATATGAATAAAGACTTAGACTAATTCTGATGTAATAAGTCAGGGGTAGTTTAGTCATTTTGTAAAAGGCAACTTGTCTACCTATAAATAGATTATACAACCTCGTATATGAGGTGAATGAAAAGATAGAAAACGACAAAATATAGAGAGAGAAAATAGAGAGAGAATAGACAATCAGAATATTTTTTGTATTTCATAGGTGCATTATTACCTTTCTTGCTAAACCCTAGCAGCCATTGTAATCAATCACCTTCATCAATATACAAAGCATTATGAGTATTTCTTCTGCATCAAATGTTTCTTGATTGAATGATTCCGCCATTCAATAACTAACTCGTCATCATATTCGATTCTGAGTGAGAATCTCAATCTCACTACCTGGTCAATTGGTATCAAGTCTTTGGCTCTCGGTTCTTTTTGGACTAATTGAACCTAAAATTCATCTAATCAGTAATTAAACAAGTTAAAACTACCTGTTAAAATGGATTCTCATAGTTTCTTAGAACTTGGCCATACACCTAAACCTCTTATGCTTAAACACAAAGCTGAATTTAAGCAAGGGAAAATCAGGTTTAGGAATTTCATTACAGGTGTAGATCTTGATTTTTGGATCTCAATATGCAAGGGGCCACACATCCTTGTCACTCTGTCTGCAAATCAAGCTGCTATCTACAAGTCAGCAAGGATATCTATTGAAGATCTAACTCTTGATGATGAAGATTACAAGAAAATCAAGATTGATCTGAAAGCTTACTCTATCCTAACTCAAGCACTCAAGATGGATGTGCTGAAAAGATTGGAGAAGTATGGTACTGCCAAAGCAATATGGGATGCACTACGAATTATGTGTGAGGGAAGTAGTGAAGTTGCAGAAATTAACAAGGATAAGCTTGTTAATCAGTATGAAACATTTCATCACTCCAAGGGGGAGTCCATATCCAAACAACTGCATAGATTTGTACATTTGGTAAATGACTTGGAAATCATGGGAGTCACTTACATGGTCAAGGAATTAAACAAGAAAATGCTACACAGTCTTCCAGACACCTAGAAACAAAATGTGACAATGTTAAAGAACACTCTTGATCTTGAGAGTACAACTCTGGACATAATGATAGCCAAGATAGAAGCATTGGAGTTAGATGAAAGAAGCAAAAACTTGGGAGGACCCAAAGTGATTGAGGCATACAAATTTCCATCAGAATCTCATTCTATGGAAAATGCCTCATTACTGAGGAGGATGATTTCATCTCTTCAAGAGATCAACTGAATACCACAGGGTTCATTGCAACTCCATCAACTAATCATCCATCAACATCATCCCAAGCACCCAGATTCATTGTTGCTCCTACAACCACTCCTGATGACCCAAGATCCAAAGAACAAAAGGCAACTTACAATGCCTTTGTTGCAAGCTTTGAGGCATATTTAGGAGGAAGACTCACATCAGCACATCTTATCCATGAAGACTTAGAAGAAAAGGATCCAGATGATGTAGAAGAAATAGATCTGCAATGGCAAATGGCCATGATTCCTATGAGAGCAAAGAAATTTTTCAGAAATGGCAGAAAGCTCAGCCTTAATGAAAATACAAATCTTGGATATGATAAATCCAAAGTGAAATGCTTCAACTGTGGCATGGCTGGCCACTTCTCTAGAGAATGCAATGCCCCCAAAAGAAACAACTTTCAAAGGAATTCTCAAAGCCAGTCATCGTCACAGTCAAACTCAAGCTTTCACCCCAATAATCATTAGCAGCAGTATCATCATCCACAACAACATCAATCATATCAAAATCCACCTCAACCAACAAACCAAGCTCATGGAAGCAGTCAGTTATCTGCAAATGCTCTTATGATAAAGCAAGATGGAGTATGTGAATAGAGCCTATTTGTAGAGGAAGTCAAGCCTTAATTTCAAAATCATGCACTTATGGCTCACATCAAGATGGTCCATCTCCAATGCCTACTGAGGTAAAATCTAACCTTTGTAGTGAAAAATGTATTACTGAACTGCAAGGTTATAGAGAGCATAACCATAAACTTGAAGATAAAATAAAAGAAGAAATTGTTAAGTCAGAGATGCTCAAGAGAGAAATAAAAGGATTTGAAATCAATATAAAATCTCTCATCTCTGACATTGAGAAATTACATGGTGAAAAATACACTCTTGCAGCTGAGAATGAGCAAATGACTAAAAAGCTGGCTCAATCTAAAGCTGAACATACACTTACTGAAGTGAAGTTGGAAAAGTTTCAACTGTCTTCAGTTAAGCTGCAAGAGATGCTTGATTTTTAAAAGGATCCAAAGGACATGTTTGGGATTGGGTATAACACTTGTTCTCCACCATACAATGACAACTACATTGTCATGCCTGACTCTGTTGCACTCAATGAGAAAATTGAACATAATACTATTGAACCAAGAACAATAGTAAAACAGATCACGAATCCTCAAAATCAACCAAATGTTTACATTGAAACTACTGAGGATAATATCAAATTAGGACACCCAATCAAAATCAAAGAGTGTTTAGACAATGAAGTGAGTGTCATCAAACCCACAAGCCCCATAAAGGAAATTGTTCCATTTGTAAAATTTATACCTTCTGTTTTAAAAGGTAAAAAGAAATTTGTGAAGTCGCTGAAACCCACTCTTGAAAGCAGTTCTGATAATAAGATTATATCTCCAAACAAATCAAGCAAATCGGACAAGGTTTCACTGCAAAAGAAACAAAAGAGATCACTGATTTTAACGTGTAAAACTCTATCAGACCCTCAATCATCAAAATTGAGACAGGGTGTGGGTTTTGACATATGCAACAAGGAACACTTTGATCAATTTGAGAAAGAGGTACAAAAAGAGTTGAAGAAACAAAAACAGTCAAGAAAATATAATAAAAAGGCTGATTTGATTCATCCCCTAAGCAAAAGAAAGTGGCTTAGCAGCAAATGAGAAAATCAGCTGAGTCCCATAAATCAAAATCTGACTCAAGCAACAAACAAATGTATTGTGACATTTGTGATATGTTCAATCACAAAATAGAAGAGTGCTTTTACAATCAATATTGCTCTATATATGACATGAACAACCACTCAACCAAAAACTGTTATTTTAACAAATATTGTTAAGTCTGTGATATGAACAAACACAATACATCTGACTGTTACTTCAATCACAAGGGAATGAGAATTGCTCAGAAGAAGCCCATCTAAACAACATTATCTAGCAAAACACAAGTTAGGAGTCATATGCACACAATCAATCTAGGACATCTAGATCACTCAATGACAGGAGTAAAACAAAAGAAATATGGAAAAATCAAAGAAACAACGATTACATTAATAAAAAGTTTGACTTTTCAAAACCTAAAATGATTTTTGAAAACAAAAAACGATTTAAATTTCTTCAAAAGAATAGAGATCAAATATTTCACTACTCATCTGACTCTTCAATTGATGTTGAGAGAAGACTCCAGCAAAATATCATAAGCAATCTCCAATGTCACCTCTAAAAAGATCATAATTTAGAGGAAAGTATCAAAAAGTCACTATTATGAATAGGAACGGGAAATCTAAGACCATCATGGCTTGGGTTCCTTATTCTAGTTAGTTCTTTTTGCTGGCAGGTTCATCCACATAGGTCCAATAGCTTATGGTCATGGACAGTGGATGTTCCCGACACATGACCGGAGATCATTCCTTCCTTCATGGCTTCAAGCATATACAAGGAACTACGGTGGCATTTGGTGGAGATTCACAAGGTGAAAGAATTACAGGTGAAGGATCTGTGACAAATGGGATGCTGAGCTTTGATAGAGTGAACTACTAAACTTCAATCTTCTAAGCGTGTCTCAGATATGTGACAAGAAATATTCAACTCACTTTACTGACACTCATTGCTACATTCTTAAACCGAGATTTCAGATATCTGAAAAATGGTAAGTCCTAAAGACTCCAAGGAAGAATGACACCTATGTCTTAAACCTGAATTTACAACACCAATTGAAGAAACATGCCTTTTGTCATTTGATGAGTCCCAGCTTTGGCACAGACATTTGGGGCACATAAACATTAAAAACATGAATAGATTGGTCAAAGGAAACCATGCCATTGGTATTCCACAAAAAGAATTTCACTTTGTTGATCACTGTTCAGCGTGCCTCAAAGGAAAACAACATAAATCTTCTCATAAATCCAAGCTGGTGAACAGAAACAATACTCCATTGAAGTTACTTCACATGAATTTGTTTGGACAAACTCATGTAATGAGCATTGGAAAGAAACAATATTGTTTGGTGATCATTGATGACTTTTCACAATTTTCATGGGTTTTCTTCTTACTTCATAAAATGAGGCATCCCAAATAATAAAAGGCTTTATCACTAAAATAGAAAATCACCTTGATCATAAGGTCAAAACAATCAGAAGTGATAATGAAACTAAATTTAAAAATGAAGACATGAGTTCTTTTTGTGCAACCAAAGGCATTTCTCATCAATTCAATGTAACTAGAACTCTTCAACAAAATGGGGTAGCTGAAAGGAGGAATAGAACACTGATTGAAGCGGCAAGGACAATGCTAGTCGATGCTAAACTGCCTATTACCTTTTGGGCAGAGGCAGTTAACACACCGTGCTTTGTGCAAAATAGAACTCTAATTGTAAAAGATAGTAACATGACTCCATATGAACTACTTTTTCATAGAAAACCATTTATTGGATTTTTCAAGTCATTTGGTAGTATTGTCTCAATATTAAACACCCGAGACTATTTGGAAAAGTTTTCATCCAAGTCTGATGAAGGATTCTTCATAGGTTATTCTTCTGTGTCAAAGGCTTACAAAGTATTTAATCCTAGATTAAACATTATTGATGAATCAACCAATGTTCAATTCAAGGAACATTCGTTTCCCAAATCTACAAATGGTCCCGACTGGTTGTTTGATATTGACTCATTTTGCAAAATCATTTGATTAATTTCACTTGTCTGATGTAGGAAATCTATATTCAGGTGAAACATCTACAGGTGCAGAAAGAAGATATGACTTTCCATTGATACCTCCTACATCTACTGAATACATGAATGAAGATATTCCTTTCCAAGCTAATCCCATCAGACAACCATCATAAAACCAAAGTGTTTCAACTGAAGGAGGTCCAAACCTATTACCATCACATTCAGATGATCTATCAACTGAAATAAAAAATCAAAAACAGCAACTCCTCAAGCTGAAACACAAAGAACATCAAATAATGGAAGTAATCATAGTGCTGCTACAGCCGAAGTAGGAACTGAAACAGAGTCTGACTATCTTCATAATTCCCCAACATTACAAAATTAATGTGCCTCTGACCATAATGAACTGAATGTTTCCAATCTTGATGTAACCATTGCTGGTGACTCCATTCCAACTACCAGAATACACAAGAATCATCCAGTTGAAACCATTATTGGTAAACTTAATAAGAGGGTGACAAGAAGCAAGTCCAGTATTGCAAACATCTATTTGTTCTCATGCTTTCTATGTCAAACAGTACCCAAGAACATCAAAGAGGCTCTTCAAGACAATAGCTGGATTAAAGCAATGCAGGAAGAATTGCTCCTATTCAAGAAGCAAGAAGTATGGCAACTAGTAGATCTTTCCGAAGGACAATACCCTATCGGTACTAGACGGCTGTACAGGAACAAGACTGATGATAGAGGGATCGTCATGAGAAACAAAGCAAGATTAGTGGCATAGGGATACACTTAAGAAGAAGGAATCGATTATGACGAATTGTTTGCACCTGTTGCCAGATTTGAAGCAATCAGAATCTTTCTAGCATATTCTACGTCCATGAAATTTACTGTTTATCAAATAGATGTGAAGTGTGCCTTATTGTAATGAAAGATTGCTGAGGAGGTCTATGTGAGTCAACCACCTGGCTTTGAAGATCCAGATTTCCCTCATAGAGTTTACAAGCTTCAGAAAGCTCTGTATGGTCTTCACCAAGCTCCAAGGAAGTGGTATGAGACTCTATCATCCTTTCTTCTTGAAAATAGATATGAAAGAGTAAGGATTAATCAAACTCTCTTCAAAAAAAGAAAAGGAAAATACATGTTGTTAGTCTAGATTTATGTGGATGATATCATATTTGGCTCAACTCTGTAAAGAGTTTGAAGACCTTATGCATTCAAAATTCCAAATGAGTGCAATGAGGGAACTCACTTTCTTTCTAGGGGTGAAAGTCCAACAAACAACAGATGGAATCTTCATCAATCAATCAAAATACATGGAAACTATGTTGAAGAAATTCCACTTTGCTAATTGTCAGTCTATTAGAACTCTTGTGGATACTGAAGTGAAGATTGGACCTGATCTAGAAGGTAAATCAGTGGACCAGACTCACTATCGATCTATGATCGGTTCACTTATGTATCTAATAGCTGGTAGGCCTGACATTATGTTTGGTGTTTGTGTGTGTGCCAGATATCAAGCTGATCCTAAGGAATCTCATGTGAATGCTGTCAAGAGGATATTCAGATATCTTAAGGGCAAACTAGCTCTTGGATTATGGTATCCAAAGGAAGGAGACTTCAATCTCTATGCCTTCACTAATAGTGATTACAAAGGATGCAACTTCAGTAGGAAATCCACCTCTGGCGATTGTTAATTTCTTGGTCCCAAACTGGTCTCCTGGCAATGCAAGTTGTAGGAAAATGTATCTGTGTCAATAGCAGAAGCTAAGTATATGGCAGCATCAGCTTGTTGCTCTCAAGTTCTCTGGATTCAAAACCAGATGCTTGATTATGGTTTTAACTTCTTGCACACACCAATTCACATTGACAACACATCAACTGTTTGAGAGACCATGCTGAAAAAGGGTTGATCATATTTATTCAAGTACCCACTGAAAATCAATTGGCTGATTTATTTACTAAGGCATTTGAACCTGGTAGGTTTGAATTCATGGTTCAATCAATTGGCATGATTAACCTTGAGTAAAACCAATCAAAACGTTAAAAACAAGTCAAAAATACTAAAAAACCACAAAAAGAAGTAATTTTTATGAAGAATAGAATATCATTGAGAAATGATATAATTACAGTCGTTATCATTCACTGTGCTTAATTTCAAAATTTGAGAGACTTTTATGACTTACTAGATATGTTAGTTGGCTCAACTTGGAAGAGAAGATACATGTAATGATGAATTAAAATCTTATTCAATAGTGAAACACTCATCACAAAGTGCAGGTATGTATTGGCTTATCTGAGTGCATGTGTGTGTAGTAACCTAAACACACTAGGTAATGATACTTTATGAATCTCTTTCACCTACATCCAGTTTCATCTTTGTTTTGCTGAGCAAAGACCTAATGAAACATGAACATAGTGCAGATGTACTAATCCAAAAGATTCCCAATGAGGAACACATCCAAATTGGATGAATCTTGAAAAGCAATACATTCCAAGTGAATGAACAAAAGAATCCTATCATGGATCACCTTCCAAAATGAAGTGAGAAGAATCCCAATGTGGATCATCATGAAAAGGATCAAAGTAAAAAGAATCCCAATGATGATCAGTGAAAATAAGTTTTCATAACTTAAGTAACCTGGTAAGGAAAGTTGTGAAAAAGTTCTACCATGCATTGTATAAGAATGGTTGGTCATTCCATGATTTTTTGTGTGAGGTACTTATTGAATAATTAAATAAAAAAAACATGATAAATATCATTTGCATCAAAATATCTACATGGTATGAGTTTATGCGAACAAACATACCTTCAATCATCAAGTTCATAAACATGTCCATTTTATCATAAAGGATGCACATGTGTAACGTGAGATTGATATGATCCTAACAAAAGACATCTTTCTCTTTATTATAAATAATCAGAATTATATTTAAAAAGTTTTTAAAATCTTTAAAGTTTCTATCCAGATGTGGATATAAACTTTAGGGGGAGTAATTTGAAATGTTTGGTCAAATCTATATAGATTTTTAATAGCTTAAATTACTTTCTTAAGAATTAAAAACAAAACAAACAAAAAAATGAATGTGTTGGTGCAGAAGTTATACCATAGTATCTCAGCTATAGATCCTTGGAAGCATGAAAAGTCCAAGATCAGTCAAACAATGAGAAACTTGTATCACTTCTGACATACAAGTTAATCCAAGCAAGAATTGACAAAATCAACAGTCAACAACTTCATAAGACACAAATTCAATCAAAGACAATGTTCATAACAAGAAAAATCAAAAGAAGAAAACATTAAGTTTTGATTAAGTTCAAAATTTAATATAGGTAAGTGCATTGGTTAATGCGGGTGAAGGTAACCCATGTTTATAACCAATGCAAGTAAATTTTTATTTCCAAGTAAAACTAATGCGGACTAAGATTGTACTCTACCGCATTAGTATGTTAAAAGTATACATGATCAAGTAAATATGGATTTTATTCTATCGTATTTGCTACAGTGAGCAAATGCTGACAAAGTTTAATCAACCGCATTTGCTACAGTGAGCAAATGCTGACAAAGTTTAATCAACCGCATTTGCTACAGTGAGCAAATGCTGACAAAGTTTAATCAACCGCATTTGTTACAGTGAGCAAATGCTGACAAAGTTTAATCAACTGCATTTGCTACAGTGAGCAAATGCTGACAAAGTTTAATAATCCGCATTTGCTACAGTGAGCAATGTTGAACAAGTTTTGTCAACTGCATTTGTTACAGTGCATAATGCTGATGAACATCGTTCTTCCGCATTTGCCACAGTGCACAAATGTTGATAGAAGAATACTAAAGTAACAAAACTTCCGCATTTGCTACAGTGTGTAAATGCGGATGCCTAAAATCACAAGTTAAAACTTTTTTGCATTTACAATAGTAAACAAATACGAATGTGTAAAAACCATCCGTATTTGCTACAGTGAATTAAAATCCAACTAAAGCAACACCTTTTATGCCTCCACAAGACCCAGTAGAATCTTCACAACCTCAATCACCACCCAAACATTGAAAAACATAGGCTATATGATCCTTTGGGGGAGTATTGTTGGACCCGGAAAGGACCATACATGCCTATTCAGTTGGTGAGTTAATGGTTGTTTTGCTGAGGTTCTCAAAAGTCCAAGAACCAATGCGGATGAAGATCTTGACGAATAGAAGAAATGTGGACAAGTGTTTGTTCATGACCAGAGAACAAATGCGGACAAGTGTTTTTTCATCCGCATTTGTCAATACGGATGACCAGAGAAATGCGCAGAAGTATTTGCTCGTCCGCATTAACAAATGCATATGACCAACATACTAATGCGGAAGACCAAGTGAAGCAATGCTGATCAAGTTAATTCATCCGCATTTGCCAATGCGGATGACCAGACAAATGCGCAAAAGTATTTGTTCATCCGCATTAACCAATACGGATGACCAACTGTAACACCTCGAATTTTTATTTAAACGAAAGGAATAGAAAAGTAAATAGAAAGAATAGATAATAAGCACAAGTGGAGGGGGATAAAGTGTACAAAGTACAAAACCTTATTATTTTTAGGTTTAAAGGGGCATGGCCGCCCATCCCTTCTTCACCATCTCCATTCGGCCGAAAGGAAGAAAGAAGAGAGAGAAAGCCCTCGGTTCTAGAGAGAGAAAGAGGAAGAAGCAGCTGCAAATGTGAGTTTTCTCTTATATGAGCTCGGTTTCAGCTGGGTTTCGAGCTCTTGATCGAAGTTTTTGGTGTTTAGTGTTTTTTTCAGGATTTAAGAGCTGAATTGAAGGTGGGTCTCGAACTTGAAGTGTGTTGGTCAAAGGCTACTCAAGGTGAGTTTCTAGAACCCCTCTTTTACTGATTTTCAACTTGTTTAGGGCTATTATGCATACCAAGAAAATGTTTTCAAGTAAAACCATGAGTTTCAACCTATTGTTCGATGATGTTCTGTGTATGAATGTTTTAGAGTTGGTTTATGGGTTAGTGTTGATATTTAGCATGCTTAGGTGCCCTTAGTGTGTTAGATCTGTTCTTGGGTATTATTAGAATGTTAATTGGGTGATGTTAGTAGCATAGAAAACATTTCAGAATGTTCTGATGCGCATGAACAGTGGCTCATGCGCCCAGCATGTTGGCCATGCGCCTAAGTGTCGGCCATGCGCCCAAGAGTGGGCCACACGCCTAAACACTGTTCCCATGCACCCAACGGCCAACTGCCTAAGTATGCCCAACTGCCCAAACCCCATGCACCTAACTGTTAATAATCTAAGTGTAAGCTCAGACGCCCAAATAGTGGCAAGGCGCCTAAATAGGGTAGAAACACCAAATAGTGGCCATGCGCCCAAGTTGCCAAAACGGCTAAGTGTCCATGCGCTTGCATAGTAGCAAAGCGCCTGAACAGGGCAGAAACGCCCAAAGAGTGCCCATGCGCCCAGACTGTTTTACACACAGAATTTTTATGCTCATGCGCCTAAAAATTCCCATGCACCCATTTTGGACTTAGGATTTTCTAAGAGGTTTTAAGGGGTAAAATAGGGAGATGGGCCTTGTTATGATGTGATGACTTATGCTTGATATATGCATGGTGATGTGATGAAATTATGATGTGTATATCTGTGAGTGATGTGTTATGTTTCTTCGTCAAAGAGTTTTCAAAACGTACGTATTATGTTTTATAATACATTATGCATGACTTTACGTGGTGTGATGTATGAATGAATAAATTAACGAATGTAAAGTATTATGTAACAAAGTGAAAGATAACGATAAAGTACGAAACGAACGAATACGATAGAGTACGAAATGAACACATGAGATAACAAATGGTGAACATGAAAGTGACGGATGATGAAATCCGTGTCGTGTACCCTGGTACCGTGTCAGTCTTCGGACATAAGTCGGGGGTTTGTTTATCAGGCCCTAACACAGTATCAATCTTTGGACATGAGTCGGGGGTATTGCATGAGACAAAATAGGATGATGAGATCCGTGTCGCGTAACCCGGTACTGTGTTAGTCTACGGATATGAGTCGGGGGTTTGTTTATCAGGCCCCGACACAATATCAGTCTTCGGACATGAGTCGGGGGTATTGCATGAGACGAGGTATCCCGGTGCTGTGTCAGTCTTCGGACATGAGTCGGGGGTTTGTGTACAGGCCCCGGCACAGCATCAGCTTTCGAGCATGAGTCGGGGATATTGCATGAGACAAGATTCGAGTAATGAAGAGTTATGAGCAAAGAAATGAATGAATGAACGAATGATGATAAACATAATAATAGTAAATATTACCGGTATGAATATATGATGTATGACAATTGACGGACGTAAAGTACGAAAAGGAAGTAAGAGAAAAGAAGGTAAAATATAATGAGAAGTATGAATGATAATATGAATACGAAAGTAAACAAAAGAATGAAACAATGAAAGTATGAAAGAACGAACGAATAAAGAAGATAGATTGAGTGTACATATGTTGTATGACCACGAATGAATGTAAATATAGTTTTTAAAGGAAATAAAGTATTTTATTATAAAAACTAGAACTCACTCAGCATCGTTGACTTTTGTATGCATGATAGTTGGCAGGTATTTTGTTGATGCTTAGGAGTTGCAGGATGGATGCATAAGCTACTAGGAGCGTTTTGAGGCTGGCATCCATATTTTGACATGTCATTGTATTTTGAGATGAAAACGAATGTTGTAAATGAATGAAATGCCATGTTTTTAGTTATTAATGAAAGTTTTTAATTCCGCTGCAAAATAAATATGCGTTTTAAAATGTTTTATGTGCGATGAAGGACCAACTGTGAGGTGCCTGGGAATGGGGCCTTACACCAACTTACTAATGCGGAAGACCAAGTGAAGAAATGCTGATCAAGTCCATCTCATCCGCATTTCAATGCGGATGAACAAATGCGAATGAAGACTTAGACTAATTCTGATGTAATAAGTTAGGGGTAGTTTTTTCATTTTGTAAAAGACAACTTGTCTGCCTACAAATAGAATATACAACCTCGTATATGAGGTGACTGAAAAGATAGAATATAGAGAGAGAAAATAGAGAGAGAATAGACAATCAGAATATTCTTTGTATTTCATAGGTGCATTATTATCTTTCTTGCTAAACCCTACCAGCCATTGTAATCAATCACCTTCATCAATATACAAAGCATTTATGAATATTTCTTCTGCATCAAATGTTTCTTGATTGAATGATTCCGCCATTCAATCACTAACTCGATCATCATATTCAATTCTGAGTGAGAATCTAAATCTCACTACCCGTTAGACCAACTTATCTGAAGATGCGTATACGAAAGTGAAGCAGAACAGATCCTACGGCACTATCATGAAGGACCTATAAGAGGACACCATGGAGCAACCCTAACAGCCAAGAAAGTATTTGACTCTGGATTCTTTTGGCCCACGATCTTCAAAGATGGTACGTACTTATGACGCATGTCAAAGAGCATCCAATATTTCAACTTGGGATGAGATGCCTCAGAACGAATTCAAGTGTATTAGGTATTTAATATATGGGGTATTGATTTCATGGGGCCATTCCCGGTATCATTTGACAATCGTTACATCTTGGTAGCAGTCTATTACATTTTAAAATGGGCTAATGCTCAAGCCCTACCTACCAATGATGACAAAAACATTGTCAGATTTCATAAAATATTATTCTCTCATTTTGGTGTCCCCAAAGCTTTAATTAGTGATCGAGGAATGCTATTCTATAACAACCTTCTCGAATGAGTAGTGGCCCATTATGGAGTGCACCATCACTTCACAACTGCTTATCATCCACAAGCGAATGGGTAAGCCGAAGTCACTAACTGAGGCATCAAACGAATCCTTGAGAAAACCGTAGGTCAAAATCACAAGGACTGGTCTACCAAACAAGATGATGCATTATGAGCTTTTCAAACAGCCCATAAGACTCCTATTGTCACAACAATATTCAAACTTGTTTATGGAAAGTCATGTCATCTACTTGTGGAACTAGAGCACAAGGCCTTTTGGGCACTTAAAACAACAAAACTAGACCTAGACCTTGCAAGAAAGAATCAATGCCTACAAATTCACGAATTGTCAGAATTGAGATAACATGCATACGAAAACACTAGGTTTACACAGAAAAGACAAGGAAATTCCATGACGCTCGATTAAAGAATACAAAACGATTTCATGTGAGGGAATGTGTCTTACTATATAACTCTCGTTTGTGTTTGTTTCTTGGAAAGCTGAAATCACATTGGTCTGGACCTTATACGATTAAAAACTTGTTTTCGAATGGTGACATTGAAATTGATAATCACGAGGTTTAAATTTCAAAGTAAATGGTCATCGTTTGAAACTGTATAATGATGGAGCAACCAAGATTCTTTAAGAGGAATTACACCTCCGCCCCAACGAAAACTAAGTGTGGGGAAGGGTCACGCTGAAGACCCGAAACTTATATGCGGCACCTATACATAGATTTTTCTTGATTTTTTAACTTTTAAGGACCTCACAAGCACAAGCACGGGGCCATGCCCCATGAATCATGCCCCTGTGTCTCTGAATTGTTTTTCCACGATCTACGCTGACGACTCTAGAATGTTGCAAGTCGAATTTAAGACGGATTCTAACAAGCACGGGGTTTTGCCTAGCCAAGCATGCCCCAATGTTCACTTTTCACGAGCTGTATATAAATACCACATTTGTTCCATTCTTTCATCACACCCATTCCTGCTTAAAAACTTTTGAAAAATGAAAGAATCACGAAAGTTCAAACTCGAATCCTGCAAAGAAACCACGTTCCAAAATGCAAGAGCCGACGACGCAAGAATACTTCTTCAAGTTGCATGAAATGATCAAGAAGTTGACTGAAATGAACCTTATTGCATCCTAACGCTTAGCTAAACTTATCCAAAAACTTCAGGAGACGGGTGAGGAACTCGTTTCCATTAACCATCAGCTTGCGGAACTAAGCAACTACACTTCTCACTATCCCATCCTGAACCCTCCACACAGAATGTGTGGAGGCTTCTTTTAGAAGCATTTTGTGATGTGTTAGGTGCGCTGATGCGCATTAAAGAATCTAGTTTTATAGTTTCAAAATCTTGGCTTTTAACATATCATGTAACCGTAGGACCCTAGGAAATGTAATTTTCATTTCACTTGTGTTAATTAACTCTAGATCTAATTTCTTATTTTTCTTGGTGATTTGGAAGTGATAAAACTTAACCGGGCAAATTGTGTAACGTGCGCAACTGAAAAACAGAACAACAAAAGAGTGAAACCAAGCAGCATAAGGGGAGCACGCCCCCGTGCTCAACAAAAAAATGACACCAGCTGACCAAATTTAGCATTTTGTCTTGTTCCTCATCAATTTTTCATGTTAAAAACCGACTTCATTGCCTGCAATGTTCGTACCCTCTTCCATTTTCACCATATTTTTCATTGTTTCTTCATCCTTTTGAAGAGTTCCTTCAAGAGTTTTGATCAAGAGTTTAGCTTTCTAATAAACAAATTATAACTATACGTTTTTGGGAAATAAATAAGTAAATAAACGACATCCAAATAAAAATTGAAGATGTTTTTGGTCATATCCTTAATATCAATAATCTAGGTAAAATATTTAGTCATGTAAAATGAAATACTTTTACCTAATTCTATCAGTATGTGAGTTAATTTTTGAGCCTTAAACACTTTTGTAATTGTAATTCTACTTTCATTCTGGATTTAATTGACAGTGCCTTATGATACATGTGATTAGAACATGCTTTGGATATACATTTCAAGACCTTAATTAGCATTTCTTGGATAAAAATGAGTTAGGCATTAGAAAACCATAACCATTCAAGCTCCAACTATTTTATTTTATTTTCCTTACCCGAACGTCAACCCTAGTTAGCTTCGTCGAGCTTAAATGTTTTTATTTCTCAATCACCCGAACCTTCCATAAATCCCAGTTTTTCGTTAAAGACACATTTTTGGCTTATATATATGGTAAAAAAAAACTGGTCTTTTACCGGCAGACCTTAAAGAACTCGAATGCATTCTTTTGATTTTAATTTGCTTTGTTGGCTTTACCATGCAAAACCGGAACTTCCCCCAGAAATCTGCAAACAAATTTTCAACCTCACGTTCGATGCAAGAAAGAAATAGTGAAAAAAGGAACAAGTTCTGCCATTGTGTGGAATCTCAAAAAGTGCTATAAAGAGGTGGGCAAAAAGATACGAAAGATGCCAGAACTGTGGAAATTGGTCCCATAATGGGAAATGCAAAAAGAACCAAACCAAGTCTCAATACAAATATATAGAAATGATCCGATTGGGTGCTATTAGGCTTCAAGCTGAACGATCCTTACAAAAGGAATGTTTTGTGTATCTTCGGGTGAAAGACAAGTACGGTTCTTGAAAGCAAAGTACGGTCTTGACAATCTGAGCTCAAACGAGTCCTCGAGTTAGCATATCCCTTCTAAATTGAAGTATTGTATAGGGAACCTTTTATTGCTTTCCTTGTAGTTTATGTTAGAAAAATAACCCAAGATCGTCGTTTTCAGCAATTAGACACTTTTTCCAAATATTCCATGCCCGAGCCAAGCCAAGTTACAACCCATCAAAAACCTATCGATTTATGCAAGTAAATATCTAAGTAGGTGGAGAGTTGATCCCTTAACAAGAATATTATTTCACACATATTCATACTAGGCAATTGAGTGCCCTAATTATACTTAATCTTAATTACGACTGCATATATTTAGCCGAGTATGAGTGAATCTTGTGAGAAGTGTGGATTTTTACATGATGATAATCTTCACTAACTAATCTATTGCTTGCTAGGATATCATTTTACATATACTTAAAATGTTTACATTTGGATGAAAATAATATTTACTCGCATACTTCCCGAAAAACATACTTATTATTTGATTTATTTGGTTTTTTGTGGAATTGTCACATTAAGTGATTTTGCTTGAGGACAAGAAAAATTCAAGTATGGGGATGTTTGATGTGCTCTAAATTATACATAAACATCCTATCAAAAGCACATCAGTGATCCTTAATATCTCCTCTAAAATAATGAATATGTGCTTAAAAATATTAAATTGTAATTTTAGGTGTTTAGAAGGGAAATATGGACAAAAGAAGCATATTTGACAACAAATTGAAGTAATCCAAGGTTTGGAGTCCAAGCATGGGGTTGTGCCTCATTAAGAACCCCCATGCCTTTCTTGAAACACACCCCATGTTAATTGACACCCCCCGTGTTTAGACATCTAACAAGACAAAAAGTACCATCCCCTAAAATCAAGCACGTGGCCGTGTCCATGAGACATGGGGCCATGCCCCACCTCCAACACGGGGCCGTGCCTGACACACCTTACACGTACGAGCCGACCAACTTTTGTAAGAACTTTACTAGCACGAGGCAATGCTTAAACATGTATCTTATTATAACTCATGTATAATGCTTGTAAGAGTCTTGTGAAATTTTGAGTCGAGAATTGATATATACAAGTATCTTAAAATTAATTCTCTTGTGTTTACTTTGATTTACTTAGTATATTATCATCAACTCTTAGAAGGACTCTTATTCATCACAAACCTAAGTGTTACTTAGTGAGTTTGAGAAAAAATATACTTGTGTTGAGTGTAAAAACTGATCCTGCATGAGGAGAATGTTGATCTTGATCTCTTTCTACCTCCTTCTTCATCTTCTTAGATGATGTAGCAGGCTTCTAAAGGTGAAGCTTGCTTTTAGAGTCGGATGGTTCAGGCTGTGCAGCAGTGGTGCACACTTGTTCAACCTTCTTCTTGTGGCCAGGATGGTTTGAACTTGAGCAAGGACTCCTGGTACTAGAGTACTTAGTTAAGCCTTAAGTCTCTACCACCTCAAACCCAATAACGATAAAGACTTGTTTTTTCTTGGGATTGAAGGTAGGCTTGATCTCTTAGACTTTTTTTGATATTCTTTTAGCAGCCCTGATCAAATTCTTTCTAGCTGACTTTGCCATCCCTGGTTTTTTCTTTTCTCCATGAGTATACTGACCCTCATTAGAATGAACCTCTGCACTCACCTTTGGTTCATCCTTCATTATATCCTTTTCATCTTCATCCTTTTCTTGGATAGGATCAATGAGAAGCAACTCATCTTCACTGGTTCCACACTTTGGAGATCTAACTGATAATAATATGTGTGAAGGAGCTATTTCACTTGATCCTAGTACTTGCTTGTTTTGATAACAAATCTTTCCATGGAAGGATGAAGATATGATGTTCTTGACGGTTTCCTATTTAAGAACACATTCAGTTAACTTGGTAACAAGATCTTTGATCTAAGTCTTGTAATTGGTACGCTTATGTTTAGAGTAGAAATAGTTTTCTCCAGTTCTTCTATTTCAAGTTTATAGTCATTTTCTGCTCTTCTGAAATTAGTTGTTAATATATTCAAAGAATCAAGATTAGATCTCACTTCCAAGTTACAGGATCTATACATGTTTACTTTAGCAATTCATTAGGACTACAAAGACGTTCCAATACCTTGACTTCATCATGGTCTGCCATCAACGCTTGGTTTGGAGAGACATCCTCTATCTGAAAGCTCCAATCAAAGCCTCCTTCTTCAAAAACAACAAAAACAACTTGCTACTTTTATTGGCTAGGCTTCTTAGCTCTATGAGCTTCATCAGTGTCATTTGGCCTAGGTAAAATATTTTACCTAAGCCAAATTGTAACGAAAGTTGTTTTAACATTCCGCGAACTTACACTTTCTGGTAGCACTTCCTCAAACATATTTTACCTACTCTCGAAGCTTCTCGATGGCTCCTTAAATTACTTTTAACCCTGCTTGAACCGTAAGAATGAACATTTATGTAGAACTACACACATGAGTAAAATCTCTATCATAGAGTCATGTGTTATTTTAGATGCAAATGGCTTTTTAGATATTCTACTAAAATATTATTATACTTGGCATTAAATAGCTTGATAGTAAAAGTTGTTTTCCAATGCCCCAATCTGGTATAAAGTTGATCAAGTACTCTTCTCAAATGAAACCACTTTATGGAGGCGGTATAACTCGAAAGTTCAACACTTTTTCCCTTCAAACCCAATTCTCATCGACATAGTGGGCTGTTAGTGCCATAAATCCATCCACTGTGATAGAACTCCATAAATAAGAAGTTAAACATATACATCTATTTACCTTCTGTAACTCATCTTGAGAATTGCTTTCTCTCTATCATAAATTTTTAATACATCCGACTTTGTAGTGTTTCTTGTTATGGGATTTGTATCATGGTGTAAAAACTTATGTAAATCTCTTGTAGCCTCTTGTTTAACGTACTAATGTGTAATGATCGAGTATGGTAGTTTCTCTCTACACATCGCTTGATTTAGAGGGGCACATTTTTTTGGTTGATCGGGTTGATCAAGAACAAAACACTTCGGAATATGTCTCTTCATGTTAGATGTTCCTGATTTTTAATTGGCGTTATATAATTTTCCACAACTAGTACAAATTGCCTTTCTAACTTTAGAATGATTCTTACTTTAACTAAATGAACTTACTTCATCATCAAAATCAGTATTATTCAACATATTTGGTGTGTACTACAAATAAATAAACCATAACATGTGTTATAAAAGTTCAACATATCTAGAACAAAATCAAAATATTAAATTTGGAAACTATGATCAACACCATGCTAACAACCAAATTCTTAAACCACCACCTTCTTCCTTATTAGTAGTCAACTTTTTAGAATGACGATTCACACTGTCTTCTACTTATACCCCTAAACTATGCCAACAACTAATTTACCAACCCAGTGGCAGTTAATTATTATCTGAGGTTGAATGTTAAAGACAGAGAACAATCAACCTAATTTCTAAACATAATAGGCATAATAGCTATGAAATTAATCTAGAACAATGGATCAGTGAGCTTCAGAAGACAATTATATTTAAGTGTTAGTTAGCCAAATAGAATGTAGCATCAATTTCATATCCTTTAGGTTTTTATATTAAGAAAATCAAACCTTAATTACCTATCAAGTAAGACCATAGCAAAACATAAGTTTATAACCCTAACAAAACCCAATAAAGCAGCCCCCAAAAAACAATTCTACAAGTGTAACATGTGGGTCTAATTCTAAAATAAAAGCAATTGAACATCACTAGTCGATCTAAAATAAAAACATCACTATGTAATTATGAAAAAAAAGTATAAGGAGAATATGATCACGACAAGCACAACCAACAAATTATCACTGATAAATCTATATGTATTATACTATTATTTGATGGTTGGTTTTGAGAAGTGAGAAACTGAGAAATAACATACTTGATAGCTGGAGATTCGATGCTCTGGTAGTTTTGATGTTGGTCTTCTGCTTGCTTGATTTTTGAAGCATTTAAATGAAAACCAACACCACACACACACACACACACGTAATTGTGGATGCTAGAAAGAGGAAGCAGAGTAGCAGACAGATGGTGGTGACGGTGGTGGACGGAAATAAGAAGCAAGAATCGGACCGGTGGACGATGATGGTTTGAGGAGGTGGGTGACCTAGTGACTCGGTATTCGTAAATGGCCACATGACCTGTAGTTTATTTACAATAGAATTTTGAGGCCCATCCTGACCTTATAAATTTTTTTGGGCCAAACTGACCTATTTTTTTTATAAAAAGATGCCGATGAGATCCAAAATTATAACTATGGGTTTATTTTGTTAGACCTAATAATAAATGAGTAACCAAGGATGACATATGTCAGTTTTTTAAATCTTCTAACTTTTTCTTGCATGACAAAAGGGTATTATAATAATACATCTATTTTTGGCTTCTAACATTTAGATGATCTTGTAAACAAATTAATTTTAGGAAATTAACACATCTTTTTTTTATAAAAAATCAACTATAATTAAAAATGCATTTTTTAAATATACAAAATATTCTAAACCAATAAACTTTTTGAAATGCAATTTTTTAAACCGTCTTTTAAATAGAAATTGAAAACAATGAAGTTTTCAAAAAAATATATTTTTATTGAAAATAATTTAAAGTAGAGCTTGTAATAATTTTTATATAAAAGTTAACATTAGTATATAACAAGTTTTTAAAGCAAATTTAGAAATGATTTATTAGATATAAAAGTTTGAAAAAATAATAAGATTATTTTATTACATTAACTATTTAGCTATATGTAATTTTAATCATATTTTATGTGAAAAAAATGTTTTATAAACTCATTAGTAACTATTGAATGTTTTATTTAATTTAGCTCGTATAATAAACATGTTTTCTAGCCTAGTCAAAAAATAAAAGTAATAATCATACTCTCTGATGGAAAAGTTAATACAACATACTATAGTAAAGTACTAATTTTGGTTATTGTGGTTTGACGTAAAATACGATTTCAGTCTAATATCTTATATATTAAACATACATCTAATAGTTTTAGGTTTGTTCTAATTCTAGTCCACACCACTAACACCATTAAATCAAACTCTAAATATAATTACTGATCGGGTAATAATTGATACGATTGAATATATTGAATGATTCTATGATTAATTGTAATAGAATTATTATAATCAATAATAAAGACAATTGATATACTCATAATGTGCTTGTTATTGATGATGTGATTCAATATTATAATCACGATTTTATGTTGTATTTTAGGATTTTTAGTATTCTTAGAGTTGCAAAAAGTGCAAAAACTTTATTCACTTGTCGGTCTTATATAATAAGATGTAAAATTACTTAACGACCCTCACATAAAATCTAGGATTTACTTAGCGCAGAGTCCAAAATAACTGTATAAGTATTTGTAGTTCTTCAACCATATTTGTTTGTATAACATCCGCATTTTTCAATGTGGATGTGTAATAACTTGATCACATTTCTTATTTTTGGACATAAGCATTTATTTTGTTTGACCCATATTAGTCTATCACCTATGGTCCTCACAATCTAAAGGTGGAAGCACCAAATGGTAATGGTGCCATGATAGAAAAAGCCGTTGAAGACTACTCAGATGATGATTTCAAAAGAATGGACATCGATAACAAAGCCATGACTATACTGTTTACAACCATACCAAACTCTATCATGGTAGGCTTTGAGCATTGTAAGACAACCAAAGAACTTTTTGTTGCCTTGACTCAGATGTATTTTGGTTCTAATGAGTCAAAGAAAGACTCCATGAAGTCGTAGTTCGAGAACTTTATCTACATTGCTGAAGAGACCCTCAACCAACAATACTTCATATATATGGATCTTATCTCATCACTTCAGTTAATAGGATTAACTCTTGAGAAGAGATATCTATCAAGAAAGTTCATGAGTGCACTTTTTTAAGAGTGGACCTTCTACTATATCTTTATCAAGAGAACATAGACTTTGAACACTCTTATGATGACTAAACTATGCTACATTCTTAATGGATACCATGTAGAGATGGAGAGTTAGAAAGGCCACCAGATGAACAAAACCTCTAGTCCTTCCACTAGCAATGCTCTAGTCGTTGCTGAAGGATCAAGAAAACCCCAACCCTAGCAGTATCTAACTTACTCCTAGCAACAATTGAAGATCAAGAATAGGTTGGACTTACCTTAGATTAGATTTTGCTTATGTTTGATTGCAATAGGTTAAATGTTAGTTTCCTTTTGTAAGTTTGTTAATTAGTTATGTTTTTGCAGGACCGGTGAAGGGTGGTCACTTACAACACAACAACACAAAGAGGAGACTAACTTTGACTAATCAAACAATGAGACTGGATTAACCACTAAAGATGATACAAAGAACACAAGTAAATAAGAGAGAGAAGAAGATAGCAAAATACACAAGGAGATGCTTTTCAAGATTGCAGTATATTACCTTCTCAAGTTCTTTTACAAGTGTTACAAAGCATAAAGAAAAGTTACAAGTACTTGAGATACATATACTACATCCTATACTCGGCCAAACTTTGAAGGCCTGCTGGATACAATTGACTAGACACAAAAAAAATATCAATTGTAGAGTCAAAAGGTAGATTGCCTTTTGACTTGTGACTATGACATGCCATAGCTCACATCCAAATATATTACAAAAAGGATAAAGTACATGAAGTAAAAGTTACAAACTCAATACCTCAATGTACATTTACCAAAAGCATGGACCTTCTCACCAACTTGTGAAAGTTGGTGACTTTACAGAGTTGCAGCGGAAAGGGGTCCAACTTTATGGAAAAGTACATTAGATAAAGCATGTGTGCTAAAAGTCTTTGAAAGAAATCTATCTTCAAGTGTTGGCTTCGGAAGACTTTGTCTCTGAAGCTTTGGAAGACTTTATCTTTGGCTTCGAAGATATTGGTCTTGGCTTCAGAAGATTTCACACTTAGAATATTTATGTTGCATGTGTGAAACTTTCAAAGCATTCTTCTTCAGTATTTATGTGCATGCATGCAGGAGAGACTTTGGGTGTTTGGGTTGCATCAGCCTCTTCATATAATCTCTACGAACTACCCCTAGGCTGATGCTACCAAAACACTTGAAGACTTCAGATATTGACAGTCCTTATTAGAATAATGACCATCCATTTCTTCATGAGATTATCAAGATCCCTTAGACTGTCGAAGTGTCTCCTCATATCAAAGAGATCATGTAGAAGTAGATTGAACATGTCTTGCCAAGTGTAGATGTCTTTAATGCCTTGATCTCTAATGACATGCCATCTTTCCGGATTTGTGGTGTATGTCTAGGACAAGATGGGTCTTCCTGATGCTAGAGGAGCTGTTTGAATGGGAGTTGATGTAGCATCCTTTGGGTGCATATCCTCAGGATGTTCTGACTCATCCTGAGGTTTAGAAAAGGATGTATCTTTCTTCTTCTTTGGCTTTGGATTTGAAGCCATCTTTTTCTTTCCCTTTGTTCCTTTTAACTGAGAAGACTGGCTTGCACCACCTGATTGATCTTCTTTGTCTTTTTTCAGTTGGGTCTTCCTCTCTCATAAGTTCAGAAGGAGAGGGAGTCTGACCCTGCTGTGGATCGGAAGATTAAACTTGCTGAGATTCAGCAAGAGATTCCAGTTGTGTTGTCTTAGGTTGTTCAACCTTCACCTTCACTTTAGGTGGAGCCTGACTTGGAGCGGAGTGTAAGTCAATCAGCTCTCCACTCTTGATCTTCTACTTGATTACCCTGATATGCTCATCCATAATGGATAGAGACATAGGGCCAAGTCTCCTTCCAGAGAATCCATACAGCTTCAAGAAGCTCATCATCCTCTTCCTGTCCACAGACTTCTTCATACTCTTCTAGATGATGGCTCTTGACTTAGCAGCTTCTTCCTTTAGTTTCCTTTTGGTTGTCTTTCTTTCCTTGACTATCTCCAATTCAAGTTGTTTGAGATACTCGAACTCAACATAGTCATAGGATAAGGGAAGAAGTGTTTCAGCCTGATAGAGGCCTGTGGCACTCAGGTAGTTGATCATCTTGATCCTGTCTTCTTCTTTGTCTACTTGAGGTTCTTGTTGAACCACTTCCTCATGTGCATGACTTTCTTGAACTAGGGAGAGAGTAGGCATATGCTTATATAATCTTTTCTTTCTTCTTTCTTCTTTCATTAGAACCAATAGCTCAGCATCTTCTGCCTCTTTCTTCTCCTTTGACCTTTCCATGTTAAACAGTTCATTTGAATCCTCTAAGGGGAGAGAAATGACATTGTTAATGTCATAGTTCCTGGTCTGCAAGTAATTGATCCTGACTTCTCTCAACTTATCATCTTGAGTATTTGGCATGGGGGCAGTCCGGATGGCAGTTTCCATGAGTCTTGCAGACCCAGGAGAGGAACTTTCTCCCCTCAGCTTCTTTTTCCTCTCTCTCTCTCTCCTCCTCAATCTCCTTAGATGTCATCTTTCTTTTCCCTTTGTCACTCATAAAACTTTGTGACTCAGGGTAGAGAGAGCTTTGGCCTTCATTGCTTGATGTAGCTTCTATGCTCTGGCTAGAGAGAGGCTGAGAAGCACCTTCACCAGCAGGTGTCTCAAAAAGGGTATGGATCTCTACAGCAGTTGATGTTGATGAGACAGGGCTCTCAGGTTCTACCACTGGGCCTTCAATCAAGGTTTCCCCTATGAAACTAGTCTTAGGGTCTGCCTCAACATCCAGATGACTAATGGCATTGCCTGATTGCCTTAGTCTTCTTCTGAAGCTGAACTCTGCAGTGATCCTATCTTGGATTCTTTGAGCCAGCCTGTCAGCTTGTCTTGATTGGCTTTGATTGACAAGTGGCATGTTGACTAGATCCAGACCTTCATAGAAGTTCAAGGTCTAAAAGTTGAAGACCTCTTGCTGCCCTTCAACTCTAAGAATGATAAAGGCTCTTCTGTTGCTGTCATACCTCCACCTAATGATGGGATTTGAAGTTGGTGGAGATGACATAGCCCTTGGTATACCTTCCTCAAAGAGACTGTATATGTAGGAGTCTATAGACTCCATATCAATATGAACTTGAGGAAGTTACTGGGTGTGCACAATTGCAAGTGAGGATGGTGAGTCCTTAATGTCCACACTCTCTGAAGAACTCCTAGGTTTTGTGATTGTAATGACTTTCTCCCCCTTTTTGGTAGCATCACCCACTTGCGTAGGTGAGCTAGGAGTTAGGTTAATCACACTTACAGGTTCTTGTGTTCCTGGTTGAGCTCCTCTTAAAGGTCTCCCAGCTAGTTTTCCTTAATATAAGAAATCTCAAGTTGCTGATCATTGACCTTGTTTTGCAAGGTAGTCACTTGAGATTCAAGATGACTAACCTTAGAGACTAAATAGGTGCATGTTTGTGACATTTTTTGCACCTTTAGTCTCAAATTCCCCTCATCTTCATCAGAAGAATCATTGGGGGATGAGATGATTGGAGCAGAGTCCTCTCTCTCATCACTAACTTCAGGTTTTTGGCTGTTGGATTTCCTTTTCTCACTGATAGCCTCGGTTGAGGTGTTAGTGGGTTGAGTTGCCATGGTTGAGGTCTTAATGATGGAATCACTTGCAAAAGTGAGAGCCTCTTCCATATGGACATCCTGAATAGGTTCAGAAGTGTCCACCTCAGTAGTGGGCGATTGATGTGGGCTAGGAGTAGGAGACTCAAGAGCACTCATCTCTCTTTGAGTATGGGAAAAGAAGAGAGAATCATGGTACTCACTAAAACCTAGATCTTCATCAGTATAGAAGTCAAGGTTTGTGATTGGTTGGTTTAAGTCCAAAGGCTGGGGATGGTAACTGTCCCTTGAAGGTTGGTCACTTGAGTGTTGAGACTTAGAGTTATGGCTTAAGGCATTTGGGCTTATGAGCTCATCAGGATGAGCATGAGGAACCTCAACATTGATTATTGAATGAATAGGAACGGTCCACTCCTTAGGAGAAGTGGGAGGTCCAGTGTCCATTTCTTCCTGTATGGGTGAGTATATGGGGACCTGCACAGACTAAATAGGCTGTGTAGGGGTTTGTTTGTGTTGTCTTTGGTAGGTGAGGGTGATTTGTGGTTGGTGAGGTGGTTGGGATGTAGAAGGTTGTTGGACCAAAAGAACCAATGAGCCGGATCAGAAAAACCTTAAGTCCCACAGACGTCACAACAACTGCTGAAGTCCACAACAGCTGAAGACAAGTGCTGAAGACAAAGTCTGAAGACACAGTGCTGAAGACAAAGTCTGAAGACAAAAGTGCCAAAGACAAAGTCTGAAGACACAAGTGCTGAAGACAAAGTCTGAAGACACAAGTGCTGAAGACAAAGTCTGAAGACACAAGTGCTGAAGCCAAAGTCTGAAGACACAAGTGCTGAAGACAAAGTCTGAAGACACAAGTGCTGAAGACAAAGTCTGAAGACAAGTGCTGAAGACAAAGTCTGAAGACAAGTGCTGAAGACAAAGTTTGAAGACAAAGTCTGAAGACCAAGTGCTGAAGACAAAGTCTGAAGACACAAGTGCTGAAGACAAGTCTGAAGACAAGTGCTGAAGACAAAGTCTGAAGACAAGTGCTGAAGACCAAGTATCAGTCGTTGTCACAACAGCTGAAGAGGTCTTCTTCAGTAGTTGTGACGGTTTTCTTTCAATAGTTTTATGTTTTTCCTTTCAGTAGTTTTGTAAAACGACTGAAGAGCTTGTTCTTCAGTCGTTGTAGTTTCAGTAGTTTCGTATCAGTAGTTTTATGTTTTATACTTAGCACTCTGATATGATTTCTCAGTAGTTGTGAACATTTCAGTAGTTTGTTAAGTTTTAGTTATTTTTGTAATAAGTCTGCCAGATGTCACTATCCCGTGATATCAGCAGTGATTGCACTCTATATAAGGAGTGTCAACCTAATTGTAATCGGTGAATGATTGAGCAGAAACTTTTGATATTATTGAAACATTCCTTTTCACAGAAATATATTCTCTCTTTACCACCGTATTTGTTCTTAATGCCTACGAATATCAAATTCTTGCTATAATTAGTCTAATTCTTGTTCTTATTCCGCTGCGTTACACTCTAATCCATCAAACTTGAGATCACTGATCCTGTCAAATGGTATCAGAGCTGGTTCATCATTGATCAATCTAATAATTGATCATTGAAACTGCTACCCATGATCCGAGTTTGATTGAATTAGCATTTTTGCAAGAAACGGTTATAGAGATTGAATTTTCAGTGTTTTTGGTCATTCATCCTGAGATTTATTCTTGGTTTTCATTGAGTCTGTTGTGGTCTGTGTAAAATCTTTTAAAAGCTTGAATTAAATTGTATTTGGACCTAAAATGACTACTCCTTCCAATGATCCTCACAATACTGGTTCCTCAACCAAGCCTCCGATGCTGGTTAGGAATGAGTATAACATATGGCAACGACGAATGCTCCATCACCTGTCTGTTAACAACTCAGGTTGCTGGACATCAGTGGTACATGGTCCACACAAGCTATGGTGAATAACCCGGAAACTAATCAAATGGTTCCGAAGAGGAGGGAGCAATACTCAGATGAGGATAAGAAATTGTTTGAGATTGATGCAAAAGCCCATGGAATTCTGGCCATGGCACTGCCCAATGAAATCTATTCTGGGCTAATACATTATGAAACTGCCCATGACCTCTGGAATGCCTTGAAAGAACAATTTGGAGGAACATATGAGGTCTTGGCAAATATAGAGAAATCCTTGCCCAACATATGAGACATTCTCTCATAGGAAGGGTGAGACACTGACTCAACAGTTTGAGCGGTTCTCTTGTTTGATCTCTGAATTAAAAATGGTCAAACATGAGTACACAAATAGCCAGATGAATAACTAATTTCTCATATCACTTGCCTGAGAGATAGGACACATACTATTGTCCTACGCTCCAGTGCAAATTTGGACAAACTATCTCTCACCCAACTCCATGCGAAATTGCTCACATTTGAGAGAGAGATAGAACAGAAACGAAAACTGTCATCATCTGGAAAGCTCACTAATGATTTTGTACCAGGAAACAATGCCTTGGTAATTCATGAGTCAGAGTATGCAAGATCAGAATGCCACTATGATGAGCATATTGATTTCACCTCAAACAACTCTAATCATGCCTTTGTGAGTGTTGATTGTCATTCTGGTAATAATAGTGACAATCTATGCTTTATCATGGATGATTTGAAGGGCATTGCAGATGATGATTTAGAAGAGATGGATATTTTGAGCCAAATGGCCTTGATCAATATCAGATCTCAGAAATTCTACAAGAGAACTGGCAGGAAATTTCCTGGACTCTCTGACAAAACCAAAGTCGGTTTTGACAAGAGCAAGTTGAAGTGTCACAAATGCCACAGCTTGGACACTTTGCAAGAGAGTGTAGATCAACTGGATCTAACACTTCTGCACCCTTTTTGACTTTTCCAAATAACAATTCACAATCCAAAGGGCAACATTCTACTGGTTCTAGTCATTCATCACACCCTCAATCTCCTGCATATTTTGTTCCTCAGGGTCAAATGCCATATCCTTATCCCTGCTATTATATGCCACAGTCAAATCAAGTTCAAGCTCCTATTGTACCATAATCTCATGCTCCACAATCTCATGCTCTACCAGAACCTCAACCATCTCCATCTCAATCACAACCTCATCACAGCTTCTTCACACCTGGAGTCGTTGACTGGAGTAGCTTACCTGATAACTTGTCTGGTCACACTGAGCAATACTATGCTGGTGCTAGTCAACATGGTGGTGAACACCCTTTTGGAAATCTTGCTCTCATGGCCCTGGAGTCTACTGAGGGTTCCTGTTCAAATGCATCATCTTCACAGGTAACTCAGGTATCTTCAGAGGCTAAAGCCAAGTTATGTTCTGAATCATGCATAGCTGCCTTTGTCTCTATTAGAGAGGCAAATGTAGCATTAATAAATCAAAAAATGGAGCTTGAGAAAACCATTTTCAAAAGAAAAGTTGAGTATGAGTCTGCCCTAACAATAAAGTGATGAGATTTATAAGCTTAAATGCCAATTAAATGATGAAGGGCCAAGCTAGAGGTTATTCTGGAAGACCACAGGAGTCTCAAAGAAAAAGTTGCAGTGACCCAAGTTGAGTGTGAACGCTGGGTCTCATCATGCAAGGGATTTGAAATGCTTCTTAGCAAGCAAACTGCTTCAAATGTGAAGTTTGGCATTGGTTACAACCATACTGCTCCACCAACAGACTTTACTCCTAACTCCATAGTTAAGTCTGAAAGTGAAAGCAATCTCCAAACCACATTATCGTGTGAGTCATTCTCCAATGATAATCTAAGATCAGAGAATGAAACCAGTGTTAAGATCTCAACAAATAAATTGACTGATGGTCTAACTACTGAGACTCATATGAAGCTGAGTACTTCAGATGTTGTTCCTCAATGTACCCCAAGTACTGAAAGAGACCTAACATCTGAAAAGCATTTCAAATCAGTTGAAATACAAGGACTAACAACTGCTGAGGAATCCATCAAACAGTCTATTAGGGCAGATGGAAACAATTGAATTACCAGTCTTCAGCTGTTACAAATCCTTTAGTACGTAGTACTGATAGGAGGAAAGTACTGAAGATCACACCTTCAGTAGTTTCCACTTCAGCAGTAAAGATGTCCAAGATGAAGAATAAACCATGTGAAATTTGTGGTAAATTCAATCATCTATCTGATGAATGTTGGTACAAAAAGGGTTTAAAGCTCCAAAGGGATGAGCTCATTAAACTACAATAAATAAAATGAAAACTGAGTTTGAGACCAAGTTTGTACCACAATCATCTCAACCTGATAAACCCAAGGCCTTACCCAAATCTCCACTAGAAGGATACGGTTTATCAGAAGACAGCTGATATTGTTCCTCATGATAAACATAAGACTAAGTCTGTGAAGTCTAAGAAGGAGGAAATGGTGGGTCACAGGAACTCATCAAAACCAGCTTTGGAGTGTCAAATGAACTGAAAGCTCGAGCTTCAAATCAGCACACAGCTTGTTATGATGGTTCAACATCTGTTGGGGAGAGTTAACCAACTTGAAGCCCATGTGATCAAACCACTGGAGAGGAATTCCAGGCCAAATCCATTTCAGCACCATCTCCATCTTCATCAGCTGTTAATCATGAGAAACCAGCTATGGTTAAATCTGTTGATAAAGTCAGTCCCAAAAAAAAAGGTTTGGGTCTCCAAAGCTAACTAGTTTCTTATGATTGTGCAGGGTTCTTCAGCATGCCAAAGAAGCATCTGGTATGTGGACAGTGGAGGATCCATGCACATGACTGGGAGCAGTTCTCTTCTTCATGATTACTCTCAGGGAAAGAAGGGATTTGTCTCATTTGGAAATGATGCTAAAGGTTAAATCATTGGAAAGGGATTTGTGTCTAATGGAGATATTAGATTTGATGATGTCAACCATGTGGAGAATCTCAAATACAATCTGTTGAGTGTCAGTCAGATGTGTGACAAAGGACATGTTGCTCTTTTCACAAGCCAGAACTGTAGGATTCTGTCTTCTAGGTTCTGAGCCTGATTGACAAAGTACTGGATGATAATACTCTATTAAAGGCTAACAGGATAGGAAGAGTATATGCCTTGGATCTGTCAAATAAAATTGAGTTAAGAGGCCATCCATGCTTGTTCTCCAAGGCCTCTCTCCAAGAATCTAAACTGTGGCATAGAAGGCTGGGTCATGTTAATCTCGAAAACATGAATCAGCTGATCCACAAGAGTTTAGTGAGAGGTCTTCCAATAAAGGAGTTCAATTGTGATGAATCTGCACTGCATGCTTAAAAGGAAACAACATAAAGTTTCATTCCCAACCATAGAAGAATCCAAGTCTAATGCCTGCTTACAACTACTGCACATGGATCTTTTTGGTCCTGTGAAAATTATGAGTATGGCAAAGAAGAAATATTGTCTGGTAATTGTGGATGATTACTCTAGATATGTATGGACCTTCTTCTTGCATTCAAAGGATGAGGCTGCTCAGTCCATTATGAACTTTGTGTTACACGTTGAGAAGCAGTATTCCCTACCAGTAAAGTGTGTGAGGAGTGACAATGGTACTGAATTCAGAAACCACACTCTTGATGAGTTTTACTTGTGAAAGGGAATCAAGAGGTAGTATAGCATCCCAAGGACTCCAGAGCAAAATGGAGTAGTGGAGAGAAAGAACAGGACCCTCGTTGAAGCTACAAGGTCCATGTTGGCTGATTCTGGTATGCCACTGACCTTTTGGGCTGAAGCTGTCAATACAGCCTGCTATGTACAGAATAGAGCCTTAGTAAATCAGAGGTTGATGAAAACTCCTTATGAAGTTTTACATCATTTAGCCCCTTTGATTTCATTCTTTAGAGCATTTGGGTGTCCCTGTTACATTCTCAACACAAAGGATCAACTCCAAAAGTTTGATTCTAAGGTGGACGCAGGGTATTTTGTTGGGTATTCATCCACTTGCAAGGCTTATAGAGTATTCAACTGTCGGACAAGATAGTTGAAGAAACCTTGCATGTGAAGTTCAATGAATCCCCTAAGGATACAATTCCACAAAACCCTATGGAGTTGTTTGATCTGGACATTCTGTAATATGTTCCTTATCAACCACCTGCTATTGCAGATCATATGAATCCATCATCTTCAGTAGCTAGTCATCCATCTGGTGTTACTGATGATGATGATGATATCAGTAATCACCTTTTCAAGTTTAGTGATCAACTGCCTGATTCAGCTAGACCTGATGTTCCTGTAGCTTCAGTAGCACAATCCACAACAAATGCAGATGAGATTTCTACAACTTCACAACTTCCTTTGAATTACCATCTACTGATTGTTTCAAGGAAATGCTTCACCATCACCATCTGTTGCTGCTGAGCCTGCTACAAACACTTGCACAGATCTTATTGTGTACCAAGATCTGAAGAATCACCTTATGTCTCAAATCATTGGTGATATCAATGATGGCGTTTCAACAAGAAGTCAATTGTCAAATTTCTGCTTCTATGCTCTCTTCATTAGTCAGCAAGAGCCAAAGAACTATCACATTGCCTTAAGGGACAATGGATGGGTTAAAGCCATGCAACTTGAGCTTCTTCAGTTCAAGAAACAGCAAGTGTGGGAACTGGTTCCTCTACCTCCAGGTAAGTGTGCAATAGGCACTAATGGGTGTTTAGGAACAAAACTGGTGAAAATGGGCTTATTGTTAAGACAAAGGCCAGACTGGTTGTACAGGGGTTTTCACAAGAGGAAGGTATTGATTATAATGAAACCTTTGCCCCTGTAGCCAGATTGGAAGCAATTCGATTGTTTTTAGCTTATGCTGCTTATCACAACCTTAAAGTTTTTCAAATGGATGTCAAAAGTGCATTTTTGTATGGGAAAATTAAAGAAGAGGTCTATGTATGTCAACCACCAGGTTTTGAGGACAATAAACATCCTAATGGGTGTATAAGCTTGATAAGGCTATCTATGGGTTGAAACAAGCTCCTAGAGCCTGGTATGAGACATTATCAAACTTTCTTCTGGAAAATAATTTCACTAGAGGCTCCATAGAAAGACTTTATTCATTAAGAAAGCTGGGCAGCATAATCTACTTGTTCAAATTTATGTAGATGATATTATTTTTGCATCCTCTGATCCACAGTTGTGATGCCTTTACAAAGTTGATGCAACAGAAGTTTGAAATGAGTGCCATGGGAGAACTACAGTTCTTTCTGGGTTTGCAATCAAACAAAAGGCTGATGGAATTTTCATTCATCGGTCCAAATACACAAAAGATCTTTTGGAAAAGTTTGATTTACAAAAGTGTAAGCCCTGTTCTACTCCCATGTGCAACACCACACAACTGGATACAGATCAGAAAGGTAAAGTGGTTGATGAAACACTTTACAGATGTATGATTAGGTCCTTGATGTACTTAACAGCTTCTAGACCAGATATTATGTTTGCTACATGTGTTTGTGCTAGATTTCAGGCTGCACCTAAGGAGTCTCATTTGATTGCTGTCAAGAGGATCTTTAGATATTTGCAAGGCACTCCATCTCTAGGTTTATGGTATTCTACTAGACATTCTGGTAAATTAGTTGCTTTTTCTGACAGTGACTATGCAGGGTGTAAGTTGACAAGAAAGTCCACTTCTGGAGGATGCCAATTCTTAGGCAACTGCTTGATTTCTTGGCAGAGTAAGAAGCAGACCTCAGTTGCTACATCAACTGCTGAAGCAGAGTACATTGCTGCTACAACTGTACATCTCAGGTACTCTGGCTTCAAAACCAATTATTGGATTATGGCATAACAGAGACTAAGACCCCATTGTTAATGGACAGCTCTTCAGCTCTTTGTATTGTCAAGAATCCTGTCCAGCACTATAGACTAAACATATTGAAATCAGACACCATTTTATTAGAGATTGTTTTGAAAAAGGTCTGATTGATCCAAAATTTGTTCCTAGTGCTGATGAGCTTGCAGACATTTTCACTAAGCCCTTGGATAGCACAACTTTCCAAAACCTAGTGTTAAGGCTTGGTATGCTGCAGCTAGAATAAGTGACAACTACTGATGATCTCAGCTCACAAGTACTGATGATCATTAGTTATTATTGTCATATATATAAGTACTGAAGTTATTTTCCCACCGGAAGTTTTCTTTAAACTACTAGAGCTTAACTTCTCAGTACTCAAGTACTTTATTTGTTAAAACAATTGATGTAGTTACAACAGCTGATGTAGCTACAACTACTGTTGTCAGAAATACAAATACGTACTGATGTCCTATGAAACATCTGAAAACAGATGAAAACGTCTGATGAGTACGTGTTGAGGATAGTATGAAACAACTGAAAAGCAATGAATTGACAACAACTACTGATGAGCCTTTTGTCTTCAGTAGTTTCCAACTGGTGTTTCTTTCTAAACAACTGAAGCAAAACCATGTCTTAAGTAGTTTCACAACTATTGATGACTAACACCAAGTCTTCAGTGTTTACAACAACTGATGGTAAAACCAAGTCTTCAGTAGTTTCCCAACTACTGATGACTAATACCAAGTCCTCAGTTGTTTCATCACCTGAAGTCAAAACTGTCTTCAGTAGTTTTATAACTACTGATGACTAAATCAGAGACTTCAGCTATTTCAACGTCTGACGGTAAAACCAAGTCTTCAGTTGTTTTATAACAACTGCTGATCACACCAATACGGTCAGTCATTCCAAACCTCTGAAAGTTATACCACGTCATCAGTAGTTTCACACAACTGATGACTAACACCAAAACCTTCAGTCATTTTCTAACCCTACCCTTTAAATACCTTATCCCACCTTCAGAGTTTTTACTTTCTTCTCTTCTCAAACCTAACGTTCAAAAAATTTGTAACCTCTCTTCATCAATGGCGACCATGCAACTAAAACCTCGACACAACTGTGTCGCACATCTCACAAAATTGCCATACTGGACCAAGTTTCACAACGCCATTGGTTTAATGGTTCAGTCACCTTACAAAACGCTTTTCTGTTAAATCCCACCATCATATGCCGAATCTCTTAACCAATTCTGGACAAACGTCACTCTTGTCTATGAGGAGAATGAGACAGAGTCTCTTCAATCGTTTGTCCATCGTCAAAAAGTGGTCATTACTCCAGACATTCTTCGCCAAACCCTCAATCTGGATGATGCCACTTTCCAACGGTTATCCAAAGGGCACAATAGATCAATCATTTGCCCCATGGATACCAGGGTAACCTGAGTGCATCTACCATATTGAAGAAAAACTTTCCAGGATGCCGAACGTCTCATCTTTCACATGGTAAATGTCTGCCTTGCCTCCAAGACTTCATCATAGGATCAAATGTCCACAAGGTGGCAACAGGTAATGTACTCATCCTGAGCAACAACCTTTAAATTTTTCTGAAATACTATTTTTAGAGCTCAAGGATATGGCCCAAAAACAACTTGCTAACCGTTGGATATTATATCCTCGGTTCATAATGGCCATAATTGAATACCAGCTTCAAGTTGAGGGACTTCTTGGCCTGGGAGTCCCTGCTACGCTGTATTGCCTGAAGTATACTCCCAGCACAACTCTGACCAATCACTAAAAATGGCTGCCAAGCTGCGCAAACCCACGCAGCTGGAACCCAGCCACCACCTCCAAATCCAAAGTCCCCACCAAACCCACTAAAAAGAAGTCAAAAAAGGCTACTCAGGGAAATGAGTCCCCTGAGGCTGCCCCTGCAACACAAACGCAGGCTATATCCACTGGTTATAACCCCCTAGTGGATACAAGGACTTCACCAGCCACAGCCGCTCAGGATTCTCTCAAAAGGAGCCTGCAGCAACCCAAGAAGGGGTCCCCACTAATCTGGGATCTTCCTCATTTGAGGAGATTACCATTGAAGAGCACCATTCTCCCCAGGTGCATACTGCTTTTACCCCATCTCCCGCTGCAACCGCCCCACAAAGTCCTACTCTCATTATTGCAAACGTGCTGACTCAGCTGCATGCCTCTCTCCTCCCCAACAAACACCAACAAAGGGGAAAACCACAGCAATTGAGGAAGAGGATCAACATGCTTCTGACAGCCCACAACACAAGGGTTTAACTGTTCTATCTCCTGGTGTGGATATGGAGACCAGAACATCTGGTGAGGCTGCCACCTCTTCTGAATCAACACATGATCAGACTGAGGCTGCTAACATAGCTAAGACCTCACCAGAGGCAACAGCTGATGAAGGACATCATCTTGAGGCTGGAAGTCCCCAGTTCCAAGAAAAAGGGGCACATGCTAAAACTGGTCTACACCCAGTGCATGTACATCCTGCTACAAGCAGGAGGTCAGGTGATTCAGCATCTGCTGATGATGACCTGGGCTTCTTTTATGATGTTCTGGCCCAGAACACAATTCTTGAGGAAGAAGTCAGTAGACTACAAAGACTAGTTGACCAATTCTCTCAAAAAGCAAGTTCATCTACCACCAACATAAACCCACAGATGGCACCTTCACCTGAAGGTCTCCCACACACTCAGCCACTCAAAACTTCCGAGCCACCAGCTTCTATTTCTGGCACTGCTTCTCAGGGACAGAACCCCTCTGAGCAAACAGCTGCTATCTTTCAGCAATCCCTACCTCTCATCACCCTAATGATCACAGACATTGTGATCAAAACCATGGATGAGAGGCTTCCCTCAATCATACAACCCTGGTGGAGGAGATTGTGAGCACAAGGCTTTCTGCTACTCAAACCCTTACAACCAATGCAACCAAAAAGGGGGAGAGTCAGTCAGTGAAAGCAAAGAGGAAGAGCATAGAGGGGAAGAAAGAAAAGGAGACTGAGAAGGTAGAGGAGTTTGTGAAGGGAGCTGACATTGATCAAGTGGGTGAAAGTCACAAAGACTTTCATGTCACATATAAGAAGAGGAAGGTTGAAGGAAAAGAAAAAGGAACTCGAACTCGATGAGATGATCAAAATGGCGGATGCTACACACAGTAAATCAATGGACTCCATTATTGATCAACTGTATAGACAGGGGTTTGATACTGCATAGCTTGACTCAGAGATTAGGAGACTTGAAGTTGAAGAAATTAACTCAAGATGGGCAAGTTATGATGCATTAGAAAGAGAAAGACTAGAGATCATGATCAGATTCATTGCAGTATAGTCTGGGAGATCATTGATCGAGATTAAGTCATGGACAGGGATAGTATCTTGGCAATAACACCAAGATCTGTTTGTTGAAGCATACACTAAGGGATTGGTGATTGAAGCACTAAATAAGGCAGGTGTTGGGAACAAAAGGAACTAGCAAAACACAAAAGCCTCACTCACTACAAGAATGCTAGAACAACCTACAAAACGTCCAACTTCAAAATCACCACTACCACAACCCACTAAACCAATCCTTCACCCTCAAAACCAACAGCCGATGATGCACCCAAGAAGAAGAAGAGAAGGGTGTTGAGGCTAGAAGAAGAAGAAGAAGAGGATGATGAGGAAGAAGAAAGGCTGCCTCTTTCCACAGTCCTAACTTTGCCTAAAGCCAAACTATGCCCATCACTCCCACCTCACAGATGGAAGCTGTGAGAGTAAAGATAGAGAAGAAACAGTAGCAAAAGCTTCATGATGATGAGATGCTGAAAAGCATAGACAAAACTTATGCTGCTTCTTGATCATAATCAGTATGAAGAAAGAAGCTCTGAGATTGTACACCCTTGCTAACACATTTCAATATCAAAAGGAAAAGGTGAGAATATGGCCTGATCTAGGGTGGCTCACAGAATTGTGAAGAAAGACATTCCTTCGAGATACAATGGCCAAGTAAAAAGGATCGTAGATGAAGAGATCACAGTGGTCCTTGTAGTATCCCCTGGGAAATTGTAGAAGATTTCAAGAAGGCCTATGAAACTAAACAACCACCCCAAAAGATGTTAGAGAACAGAGTAATTAAAAGGGTTAGTCTACAAGAGGCTTGAGAACTTCAAACAAAATGAGCTCAGTCTGTTACTTGAAGGGACTCACCCAGATGAGTTTGCATACAGACAGATCACAACAGTTGAGCTTAAAAATGGCAAACAGGATAAGTACATTTCAGAGCTGTATGGGCATGAAGGACTGTTTGATGGTGGAGCTGAAAATCTTACCATGGAAGAACAAATTATGTTTCTCAGAGCATACACCAGAGAATCCTACAGGCTTATACATGGGAAGTAGATTTCATGGATAGGACCATAGCCTTGTGTCCAGTTCCCCAAAGTTAGGGCTCTTATCCATACTATGCCAACCAAATTTCAGAATCTATTCCCAGGCCAGTGCTTAATTGGTCATCTTCTTAGCTGATCAAGAAGGAAAAAGACCAATCTTATCACCAACAATAAGTGGGACCTCAATAAAGTTAAGGTTTTGGCTGCATTGGTTCAGGGGAGTTTGTTGGACCAAAAGAACCAATGAGCCGGATCAAAAAACCTTAAGTCCCACAGACGTCACAACAACTGCTGAAGTCCACAATAGCTGAAGACAAGTGCTGAAGACAAAGTCTGAAGACACAAGTGCTGAAGACAAAGTCTGAAGACAAAAGTGCTGAAGACAAAGTCTGAAGACACAAGTGCTGAAGACAAAGTCTGAAGACACAAGTGATGAAGACAAAGTCTGAAGACACAAGTGCTGAAGACAAAGTCTGAAGACACAAGTGCTGAAGACAAAGCCTGAAGACAAGTGCTGAAGACAAAGTCTGAAGACAGTGCTGAAGACAAAGTCTGAAGACACAAGTGCTGAAGACAAAGTCTGAAGACACAAGTGCTGAAGACAAAGTCTGAAGACAAGTGCTGAAGACCAAGTATCAGTCATTGTCACAACAGCTGAAGAGGTCTTCTTCAGTAGTTGTGACGGTTTTCTTTCAGTAGTTTTATGTTTTTCCTTTCAGTAGTTTTGTAAAACGACTGAAGAGCTTGTTCTTTAGTCGTTGTAGTTTCAGTAGTTTCGTATCAGTAGTTTTATGTTTTATACTTAGCACTTTGATATGTTCTCAGTAGTTGTGAACATTTCAGTAGTTTGTTAAGTTTTAGTTATTTTTGTAATAAATCTGCCAGATGTCACTATCCCGTGATATCAGCAGTGATTGCACTCTATATAAGGAGTGTCAACCTAATTGTAATCGGTGAATGATTGAGTAGACACATTTGATATTATGAAACATTCCTTTTCACAGAAATATATTCTCTCTTTACAACCGTATTTGTTCTTAATGCATACGAATATCAAGTTCTTGCTATAATTTGTCTAATTCTTGTTCTTATTCCGCTGCGTTACACTCTAATCCATCAAACTTGAGATCACTGATCCTGTCAAAGGTGTCGGTTCAACACTAGCTGGTGCTGCTAGTTGTAACCTTGAGCAATAAGCTCTAACATTTTTAGGACAAGGGCTGTTTCTATCCCAGCGAAGCCAACAGTGGGGTTTCTCAGTATGTTAAAGATGTCGGGCTTCATCTGTCCCAATTTAAGAGTATTACCTGTTCCCTTTAACTATGAGCCCAATTCACAGTTAAGAATGTGTTGAACATATCTTGAGACCATATAGTACTCTAAGGAGTCCAAGTTTGCAAGAAGATTGGTATAAACAAACTGAGAATACCTGAACTTGACTCCCTGAACCATCCCATAAACAATGAGGAGAGATCCTCAGGAATTTGGTCCCATCCACCATGCTTGTTTGATAAGCTGTGGATAACCACATGGAGCAGGAATTTCCATTGGGATGAGACCTTCCTTTTCCTGAAGGTCTTGACAGAGAAGTCTCCCTCATAGCCCATCTGCGCGAAGGACTGGTTAACAGCTTCTTTGGGATATAACACTTTACCTTCTCATCATCAAGTTGAAGATGCATGTTGATGATGGCCGGAGTGATGAAGATTGTTCTCCTTGCACTGTGGCAGATAGTTCCTTCTCCCCGTCCATGACGACCTCTTGGCAGTTCTTCTAAAATTCTAGAATTTGATCCTCATAAAGAGTAGGATCAATGGCTAAGTAGTTGGATAGAGTTAAGAATCGGCAAACTCTGAGAAATTAGGATCTTTCTCAGAGTGTAACAGAGCAACTTGGTTGTGTTGCCTGTGTAACTGCATTGAGAATTTTGGATCATTTCTGCAGTTAAGGTTGGCCATATTGAGGAAGCTTAAGGATGAAGAAAGAAGAAAGAATATAATTTCAGATAGAAATTTGGGGTTTTAGGTCTGGAGGAAGAAGCAGATGATAGAAAGAGGGGAAAACGGTGGGTTTCTATATGAAAAGGATTTCAGATAAAGTTTCATGAATGAGGATAAACTTTGAAATCCGGATGTCGGTCCCACCTCTAAAAAAGTAGTTTACTTTTGCTCAAAAAGTAGTTTCTTGGAAGTCAAAAAGCTTCCAAAGGCAAATTATCTTTGTAAGTTTTAATGAAAAAGCTTCCAAAGCTGAAATGACTTCAAAAGATTTTTCTAAGAGTTGTGAAAATTTTGCTTCGAAAGAAAATTAAGATTTTCGAGAGTTAATTTGCTTCGGAAGAGAATGGTCCTTAAAAAATATATAAGTGTCTGAGACAAGTATTAAGCTTTGGAAGATATTTCAGAAATTTCTTCCGAAGGTAAATTTCTTAGACAGTTATTTGTTTTGAAGGAATGATTTTCTTCCGAAGATAAAAGCATTGTTGGATCTAGAAGGCTGGTGCAACCAAAACCAAGTCACTTAGAACATTTTGTTACAACAAATAAAGGACTTCCGAAGCCAAGTGTGGAACTTCCGAAGGAAAAAGGAGATCTTCCAAAGACAAGTGTAAAGCTTACTTCCGAAGGAAAAGTTTCAACTTCCGAAGACAAAGAACCTATTCCAAAGTTCAAGACTTAGAAAGAAAGATCTGAAGTCAACTTCCGAAGCACAGAAGTCCTCAAGCCTCGAAAGTATAGAAGCCACTTCCGAAGTATTAGTGGGTTCGGAAGAACTTGTTCTTCCGAAGCCAACTTACCTTCGGAAATCATTGCTATTATCCGGTGGACATAAGTGTAGCCTGCCTGACACTCTGCTGCAAATCTCTGAGATACTGCATGGCGTTTTCTCAAAAGCCATGCAGTTGACCATACTTTAATCCGCTGTTTACCTTTTATGTTAGTACAGTTGCCATCTTTAGTTGGTGACAAAAGGTTAGTCATGGACATGTCATGACTACCATATCTTAGATAATACTTTATCTAAGATACCTTAACTTTAGCATTGTAGTATATGCTTTAGTCTTAGGTTTCCAGCTGGTATCAAAGTATATCCGGCCGTAGGATCTAGTATATATAGTCTCTCATTGTAACTCATATATCATGCTCGTAAGAGTCTTGTAATATCTTGAGTTGAGAAGTAATATATACAAGTGCCTTGAAAATTTATTTTTGTGTGTTCCTTTACTACTTATTATATTATTATCAACTCTTGTAAAAGACTTTACTTCATCTGAATTGAGTGTTTCTATAAGTGAGTTTGAGAGAAATCCAAGTGTTTAAGTGACAAACCCGATCCTACAATTGGTATCAGAGCTTTTTAGGCTCTTGATTATAATATCTTACCATCCTAATCAACCTGTTTTTCACTCCTCCTTATACCTCACTCAAAATGGCCCTCAACAAATCTGAAGTAGAGATGGGGACGATAACCAAAGCACCCATCATCACCCCTAAAAACTTCAGGTCCTGGAGCAGAAGAATGGAGGGATTCATCAGATATCAAGACAGCAAAATGTGGCAATCCATTGTCAATGGCCCGTATAAGCCAAAAGTAGCTGGTGAAAATGGTGCCATGATCGAGAAAGCTGTTGAAGATTATTCTGATGAAGACAGGAAGAAGCTTGACATTGACAACAACGCGATGACTGTTCTCATGACTACAATTCCAAACTCTATCATGGTGGGGTTTGAGCACAGCAAGTCTGCCAAAGAACTATTTGATGCGCTTGCTCAAATGTACTCAAGCTCAAATGACTCCAAGAAGGACTCACTAAAGCAGCAGTTCGAGAACTTCACCCATGTTGCTAGAGAGACTCTTAGCCAGCAATATTTTAGGTACATGGATCTCATTTCTTCCCTTCAATCTGTGGGAATTGCTCATGAACTCAGAGACCTTACAAGAAAGTTCATGAGTGCATTACCCAATGAGTGGACATTTTACTGTGTCTCTGTCAAGAGAATAGAAAATCTAAATACACTCACCATGACCGAATTCCATGACATCCTTGATGGTTACCGTTTGGAAATGGAAAGTAAGAGGGGTCATCAGACAAGCAGACCCTTGACCCTTCATGCTAGCAACGCCTTAATGGTTGCTGAAGGCTCAGGAATCTCCCAGCCTCAACAATACCCGACTTACACCAGCAGCCATCTTGTTCTTCTAGGCCATACATCACATTTCCTGAGACTCCAAGGTCTCAACAAGCTCAGCAGAGCTCCTTTCAGGACAATTGTGCTTTTGTCTCAGGAAGTGGACACTCAAGCGATTATCAATACTGCTTTGATGATCTAGAGTGTTTTAGCCCGAATGACGTGGGATATGTGGACATAGTCCAACAAATGGCTCTTCTAACCTACAAGCAAAGAAGTTCTTTAAGAGAACTGGAAGGCAATTTCCCCAGAACCCAGTCAACTGCAAATTTCGGTTTGACAAAACCAAGGCCAAATGTTACAACTGTAACCAACTTGGTCATTTTGCAAGGGAATGCAAGGCTCCCAAGTCCATCCCGGGAACCCCACAGGTCTCCACACATCCCTCTACACCAAAGCCCACCGGAAAGTCAACTGAAACAGTTGCAATGGCTCAAGAGGTTGACTGGAGCTTCATGGTACATGATGTGACTCCTGCTCAAGCACTCATGGCCAGAACATATGAAAATAAGGTATATGAACATCTCTCTACTCCTACCTGTATTACTAAGGTTAAATTGTATCAGGACTACAATATGAGATTAAATCTGATATTGAGTCTTTAAATGTTTTGAAATCTGACTTTAAAAGGGCTGAATCTGACTACCAAAGAAAAATTAAGGAGTTAGAGAAAATTGTGTCCCTATTAAAACATGAACACACAAACTATAAGACTCTATATAAAGGATTTAATATCCAAATTGACTGAGGCTCAAGCCCAGCTTGTCACAGCTGAGGCTCAAGCCAGGAAGTATGCTATTTCCGAGGAAAACTTCCAAGCCATCCGTGCATCATCCTCTCACTCAAAACTTTGCTACCAAAACAAAGGAGCGTTGGGAACCAATGAAATTGCTCCACGACACTCTTATGAGTTTATAAGACAACCAAGGTGTGGTACTAAAGAGCAAGAGGTTCCATCTGCTGACCCACCTTCTCATGAGTCAAAGAATGATGCAACTATGGAGACCATCACAGGGAAGAACCAGGTAACTGTGCCCTCCCCTATCAATGATGATCAAACCCTCACCACCAAAGCCAGAAAAAGTAGAGCTAAGGCAGCCAGAAAAACTGCCAAGAAAGTGGCTGAGTCCAAGCTTAAGATAGACCCAAAGAAAAAGGGTATATTCATCTTAGCTGGATTCCAGGTGGTTGGAAACTCTGATTCAGGAAAGGGGTGTAATACCAGCACTCCTGTCCTACCAAAGGATCAGAAGTTAAAGGGAAAGGTTGCTGATGAAGATAAAAAGAACAAGAAACAGCAATCCTCAAATTCCCAAAAGACTAACATTGCATGTATAATGTGTGGTCTGCAAAACCACATGGCCAAAGATTGTTACTACAATCCTGCTAGTACACATTATGCAAATAATTTTAAAAAGGAAGGAGTCAGGGAAGGTTTCTCATTTGGACCATATCAAATGGTTCAAGTGATGAAAAAGGGAAAGCTTGTTTCCGAAGCAAGGCTGCTTTCGGAAGAAGATTCTTCTTCCAAAAGGAAAAAGGCTTCGGAAGCTAAAGCTGTCAAGACTCAGAAGAACAAAAGAGTCCCCTTGAAACCATCCCTGAAGAATACTGCTTCGGAAGAAAAGGTGGTGAAGGCCTCTTCCGAAAAGAAAGAAGCTTCGGAAGAATGCCAAGTTACAAAAGCTTCAACAAGCTCATCCTCCATGATCAACCAAGGGATGAATGGAAGATCAAGGAAGATGTTGTAGCCCAAACCTCTTCTTCAAAGACATCCATTGAACCCCCATGCATAAATTTTGGTTTGATTATGTCATTATCTTGGAAGAACCCAAGACTAATAAAGCTTGGGTTTCCAATCAAAACTAATCATCTCATCTTATGTGCAGGGACATCCATATGACAAAAATAACAACATTTGGATTGTAGATAGTAGATGCTCCAGGCACATGACAGGGAACATACATCTTCTTCAACAATTTCAACATTATGATGGAGGTCCTGTCTAGTTTGGAGGTGAGGCCGGAGGATATATTTCTGGCAGAGGGAGTATATCCAATGGTATGTTAACAGTTGACAAAGTTAACTTTGTCAAACAGCTTGAACACAATCTGTTAAGTGTTTCTCAATTCTGTGATCAAAAGCACCAAATGCTTTTCACAGAACATGAGTGCATTATCCTCAAACCAGGGAGACAATTCCTCCGGAATTGGTGCTTCTTAGATCTCCCAAGAAAGGGGATATGTACAAGCTTGATATGAACAATGCTTCCCCAATGGGTGAAGTATCATGCTTTCTTTCCAAAGCTGATAGTGATGAGTCAACACTGTGGCATAAACGTATGTGTCATGTAAATTTTAAGACAATGAATAAATTGGCTAAAAACAACTTGGTACATGGTTTGCCTAAAAAGGAGTTTTTCTGCAAAGACAACTGTGTTGCTTGCCTGAATGGGAAATAGCACAGGACGTCTCATAAATCCAAATGTTAACTCTATCACTACTCCATTGCACTTATTGCACATGGATCTTTTTGGTCCCACAGTATAATGAGCATTGGAAGGAAATCATATTGCCTTGTGATAGTTGATGATTTTACAATATTCACATGGGTATTCTTTTTAAGAACTAAAGATGAAACTGCTGAAACATTAAAATCTTTTATTCTTAAAATTGAAAATCAAATTGATCACAAGGTTAAAATAATTAGAAGTGATCAAGGGACTGAGTTTAAGAACTTCATTCTTGACTCATTCTGTAACTCAAAAGGGATTGCCAGACAATATAGTGCTCCCAGAACTCCTAAACAAAACGGTGTTGCTGAGAGGAGGAATAGGACACTTATTGAGGCTGCTCGAACTATGTTAGCTGATTCAAAGCTACCTCTAACATTCTGGGCAGAGGCAGTCAGCACTGCATGCTACGTGCGGAACAGGTTCTTGTAGTTAAGCCCCATGGAAAAACCCTTATGAGCTGTTGGACAAAAGAACAATGAGCCAAGATCAGAAAACCTCCAAGTCCCACACGGTATCACAACAACTGCTGAAAGCCTCATCAGTAGTTTGACAAGTGGAAGACTTCAACAGCTGAAGATCAAGTGCTGAAGACCTTAACAGCTGAAGAACCAAAGTGATGAGTACAACAGCTGAAGAACACAAGTGCTGAAGCTGAAAGACCAAAGTACTGAAGTACACAGCTGAAGAGTTCACAAGTGCTGAAGATCAACAACTGATGTACAAAGTCTGAAGACAAAGACTGAAGACATCAGCTGATGATATCTACTGAAGTCATCAGCTGATGAAACGCCTGAAGGTCAAAGTCTGAAGATCAAGTACTGAAGCCTCAGTAGTTTGTCACAACTGCTGAAGAGTACTTCTTCAGTAGTTGTGATATCAGTAGTTTTATTTTCTATGTTTCAGTAGTTTTGTAAAACGACTGAAGAGCTTGTTCTTCAGTCGTTGTAGTTTCAGTAGTTTTATATTTTGTACTTAACTTGCTGATATGTTCTCAGTAGTTGTGAACATTTCAGTAGTTTGTTAAGAAATTAGTTATTTCTGTATTGGATCTGCCAGTTGTCACTTTCCGTGATAACAGCAGTGACTGTTGCACTCTATATAAGGAGTGACAACCTATTGTAATCATGTGAATGAAATGATGAATTGAATGGAATAAATGATTGATTCGATTAGAAATATTCTTCATCTATAAACATTCCCAGAAATCAGGAATACATATTCTCTCCCAATAACTGTATGCGATCTTAATGCTCACATATATCGTTAGCTTGCTACAATTTGTCTAATTCGTGTTTGTATTCCGCAGCGTTATATTCTGTTACATCAAACTTGTGATCACTGATCCTGTCAAATGGTATCAAGCAGGTTAATCATTGATCGATCTAATAATGATCATTGAAACTGCTATTCAAGATCCAAGTTTGATTGAATTAGCTTTTGTTTTTGCAAGAAACGGTTATAGAGATTGAATTTTTCTGTATTTCTGCTCATTCATCCTGAGATCTTTTCTTGGTTCTCATTGAGTTTGTTGTGGTTTGTCTAAAATTTTTAAAAAATTGAACTAAACTGTCTTTGAACTGAAAATGACCTCCCTCCAATGATCCTCACAATACTGGTTCCTCAACCAAGCCTCCTATGCTGGTTAGGAATGAGTATAACATATGGCAAAGACGTATGCTCCATCACCTGTCTGTCACAGCGCAGGGTGTTGGACATCAGTGGTACATGGTCCACACAAGCCTATGGTGAATAACCGGAAACCAATCAAATGGTTCCGAAGAGGAGGGAGCAATACTCAGATGAGGATAAAAAGTTGCTTGAGATTGATGCAAAAGCCCATGGAATTCTGGCCATGGCTTTGCCCAATGAAATCTATTCTGGGCTAATGCATCATGAAACTGCCCATGACCTCTGGATTGCTTTGAAAGAACAATTTGGAGGAACAGATGAGGTCTTGGCAAATAATAGAGAAATTCTTGCCCAACAATATGAGACATTCTCTCATAGAAAGGGTGACACTGACTCAACAATATGAGCGGTTTTCTTGTTTGATCTCTGAACTAAAAATGGTCAAACTTGAATACACCAATATTCAGATGAATAACAGATTTCTGAGATCACTGCCTGAGAGATGGGACACATACTATTGTCCTACGCTCCAGTGCAAGTTTGGACAAACTATCTCTCACCCAACTCCATGGGAAATTGCTCACTTTTGAGAGAGAGATAGAACAGAAAAGAAAGCTGTCTTCATCTGGAAAGCTCACTGAAGACTTTATGCAA